>JALMGJ010000003.1:124783007-124863007 GCA_023362775.1 Charina bottae
CCGGGAGTTCATGGCTACCATGGCAGCTATGGGCCTGTCTCAGATTATTCGTGACCCGACTCATGACAGTGATCTCACCCCGGACTTAGTTTTCTCGTCTGAGCAGTGGCAATGTGATCCGAGGGGAGAGTTACATCTTTCCCCATTGTCATGGTCAGACCACGCCCTGGTGACCCTGAGACTCTCTTGTGCTGCCCCACTCTGCAGGGAGGCGGGACCCATTCGATTGGTCCGCCCCCGGCGACTGATGGACCCAGTGAGGTTTCAGAAGGAGCTGGGGGTTATTCCCGAGGACTTGCTTCACGGTCCAGTGGAGGTCCTGGCCGCAGCCTGGAATAAGGCAGCGGCCAGAGCCCTGGACAAGATCGCACCTATGCGACCTCTCTGGCCCTGCTCGGCCCGCTGCTCTCCGTGGTTCACGGAAGAGTTAAGGGCTTTGAAGAGGGTTAAGAGACGTCTAGAGCGCCACTGGAGAAAGACGAAGACTGAATCTGACCGAACACAATCTAGAGCCGCAGTTAAGGCCTACCTTGTGGCGGTAAGAGCAGCGAAACGTGAATATTTCTCCGCTCTTATTGCGTCTGCAGAATGCCGCCTGATGGCCCTTTACAAGATTACTTTTGGGTCGGGAGCAGGGGTAGACCCATTTACAGGGCCGTTCGGAAGAGTTTTCTGAGCATCTGCAGGACAAAATCGCTCAGATTCATTCCAAGTTGGACTCCATGTGTGAGACAAGATCTGGGGAGATGCCAGAGGCTCGTACTTACCATGTTACCTTGGAAAAGTTTGATCCTGTTGCGCCTGATGAAGTAGACAGGATCCTCCGGATTGTAAACGCCACCACATGCCAGCTTGACCCATGTCCCTCCTGGCTGGTGAAATCAGCTAGTGAGGTGACATGTGGCTGGGTCCAGGTGATGATTAATTCATCCTTGAGTGAGGGAGTGTTCCCGGCTGCCTTTAAGGAGGCGCTGGTGCATCCCCTTCTCAAGAAACCTTCCCTGGACCCTACAATCCTGGGCAATTTTCGCCCAGTCTCCCACCTTCCCTTTTTGGGAAAGGTGGTTGAGAAGGTGGTGGCGTTGGAACTCCAGAGGATTCTGGAGGAAACGGATTATCTGGACCCCTTCCAGTCAGGTTTCAGGCCGGGATATGGGACGGAGACCACATTGGTCGTGCTTATGGATGATCTCTGGCGAGAGCGGGATGGAGGGAGTGCGTCCATCCTTGCTCTCTTAGATCTCTCAGCGGCTTTCGATAACGTCGACCATGGTATACTTTTGGGGCGGCTCAAGGAGTTGGGGGCGGGCAGTGTGGTTTTGCGCTGGTTCGCCTCCTTTCTCCAGGGCCGTTCCCAGTCGGTGTTGATAGGGGAGGAGAGGGCTGACCCATAACCCCTGACTTGTGGGGTGCCGCAGGGGTCGGTTCTCTCTCCTCTCCTATTCAACATCTACATGAAGCCGCTGGGCGAGATCATCCGTCACCACGGGATGAGGTATCACCAATATGCTGATGATACCCAGTTATACATCTCCATCCCGGGTGAAGTAAGTGATGCGGTCAATGCCTTATCTCAGTGCCTGGAGGCTGTGGGGGTCTGGATGGGGAACAACAGGCTTCAACTGAACCCTGGTAAGACGGAGTGGCTGTGGATTGATGGCCCCCCTGGATCCGGGAAGTTGTCATCTTTGGTTCTGGGTGGGGTTGCACTACCCCAGTCGGATCCAGTGCGGAATCTGGGGGTCCTCCTGGACTTGCGACTCCTGCTCGAAGAGCAGGTGGCAGTCATGGCCAGGAGGGCCTTTGCACAGCTTCGAGTTGTGCTCCAGTTACGCCCTTTCCTGGATCGGGAGGCCCTCCGAACAGTCACTCACGCCCTTGTCATCTCCCGTATAGACTATTGTAATGCGCTCTACATGGGGCTACCCTTGAAGAGTATCCGGAAGCTTCAGCTGGTGCAGAATGCGGCGGCGCGAGCAGTTATGGGTGCCAGGAGATCGGCACATGTGACACCTCTGCTATGTGAGCTGCATTGGGTGCCAGTTTGCTTCCGGGTCCTATTCAAGGTGTTGTTGATTACCTTTAAAGCCCTACATGGCATAGGGCCAGGGTACCTGAGGGACCATCTCGTTCCAATAACGTCGGCCCGCCCCACCCATGCATGCAGAGAGGGCATGCTTCGGACCCCCTCAACAAGAGAATTCCATCTAGCGGGGCCCAGGAGGCGTGCCTTCTCTGCGATAGCGCCTGCCTTATGGAATATCTTGCCCCCGGAGGTGAGACTGGCCCCCTCCCTCCTGGCCTTTCGGAAGGCCCTTAAGACCTGGCTCTGCCACCTGGCCTGGGCCGACGGAGGTGGTAGTTCCTCCTGGGGTTGGCTGGCCCCGTAGCCCCATGATCCATTCTGCGGGTCCTAATCCATCTTGGATTTTATTTTATTTTATTTATTTTATGCTTGTGAGATATTTTGTATAGTTTTTAAATTTTATTTATTGTAAGCCGCCCAGAGTCCCTTGCATGGGAGATGGGCGGGGAATAAATTTGAAAAATAAATACATACATACATACATACATATTCTTCCATAGCATGGCAATGAGGAAATTATGGTCCTGTGTATTTATCTAGACATCAGGTATGGATTGACCATGTTCCATTTTATATCTTCTACCCAAGTTGAAATTACCTTCTTTTAAATAGGCAGACCCTGTTTCTATATGCCTTCTTCTTTCCAGAAAAAGAGAAAGAAGTTTCTGCTGTTCTGGGCCTTTATTAATGAACTTATTATATTTCTTTTTAAATACCACATAATAGCTTTCCCCCCATTTATTTATATCAGCTGTCTAACCTTTTATTATTCTTTATTATAGATTTTAAATATGGTTCAAGTTTTTAGGGTTTTCTTTTTTTAAAAAAATGAAATTTTAACTTTATAGGGTTGTAAGCTATTCTGGGGAAATTCTGTTTTGAAAAATAGCTTACCGTATAAACAAACAAAAATATATTAAAAAATAAATGAATTCAGGCAAACTTTCTATCTATGCTTTATATATAGTTTTAGGGCAGGGTTGGGGAGACTATTCATGTATAAGTGGTTTACATGAATTGTTCTGAAATTTCTCTTTATAACCAAAGAAAATGAGAAAACAATAACTTGCTTAAAAATAATCCAGACATTGAACCCAGAGTTCTCTTTTTTTAAAAAAAGAAATAAGAAATGAATAAATCAAATGCCTTTTTTTAAAAAAAGTTGTCATTTCATATGACATTTCATATTTAAGATGAAGTGTCGGAGGCTGGTGGTTGCAACTTTGTTCTCAGATGAATAAAATGAAATAATATTTAAAAAAAAACATGAAATGTCAAGTTCCACAGTAGGAAGAAACCAGAATGAATCACCAATATTTCTACACTGAAGTCCTCATAGCTTTCAAAACATGACATCGACTTTTAGCAATTAATTTGCTCCAATGAGGAGAATGTTAGAGAGAAAGGGAGTGAATGATATAAAACTGACTTGTGTCAATCTTATAATGCCCCCAACCCTGATAGAAAAATAAAGAGATTTAGGCCTTTAGGGATTGAACATTAGACACCCCATCTCCCATCCTTCTTTTCTGCCTAAGAACTCGTTTTCTTAAGAAAACCAACCCTATGATCCTAATTCTAAACTTGGGGACCATCCCCTAGCTGTCTCCTAAATTCTCATGGGAAACCCCATCTCTTCTTTCAAATGGAGCAGAGACAGAATTAATGAAGAGAAAAAGCCTTTTTGTGGCCCACATTTAAACTGTGGAACTCCCTGCAATGGAAAATCCCTCTGGTGTTTTTTTTTATCAACTGGCTAAGACATTCCTGTTTTGAAAAGCATTCCTTCAAATAACAAAGAAAAAAAATATTAGGTCAGAGTATCTATTAGCTATACAGACTATTTTTAATGAGAATTAACAAAAAAAGCTCTATTTGATTCTCTGTCCGAATTAGGTCAAATCATATGAAATGGTTCATGTCTTTCTGGTGTCTCATGCATAATTGAAAGAGGGTTTCTCTTTTAGAGAAGCATTTGGGTGGAATTCTCATGGATGGGGTCCTTCCAATTACAGGTAGTCCTCACTTAATTTTATTATTGTGATATTTATACCCCGCCTATCCCCTCCCTAATGAAGGACTCGAGGCGGCTTACATCCACAATCCTTTATACAATTATACAATTGTACAGTTCACTGCGCATGAGGGAAGGGGGTAAGGGAACCGACTCTTCTAAGGCTCCGGACTACAATTCCCAAGATGCCTTGAGCCGGCTGCTGACTTCCTGTAGATGTTACTTCTGGGTCCGTCGTCACTGCCGCCATTCAATCTTCCTCCGATCTTTTCTCCTCCGGTGGAACTGACTTCCTGACAGGAGGCCAGCAAATTTTCCCACTTAAGGTGGTACCCATTTATCTACTTGCTAGGCTTTCGGACTGTTGGGTTGACAGGAGCTGGGACTAGCAACGAGAGCTCACCTTGTTGCACAGGGGGGTTCAAACTGCCGACCTTCTGATCGGCAGTCTACAGCTCAGCAGTTTAACCTGCTGAGCCACCGCGTCCCATTAATGACCATTTGTTTAATGATGGTTCAGACTTATGATGGTGCTAAAAAAACCGACTTACAACCAGTGCTTATAAACGTTGCAGCATCCCCGTAGTCACGTGATCATGATTTGGGCGCTTGGCAACCGGTTCCTATTTATGACCATTGCAGCATCCCATGGTCACATGTGTTGGAGTCTGGAATGTAAGTAACACAACTCCAGGCAGCGCTTAGCAATTTTTAGCAGAGTGGAAGCATCCCAGAAAGGCTTACACATGAGGCTTAATTACATTCAGGAAAATAAAACAGTCTTCACACATTAGTTAGTGAAAAACAAAATAAAGATTGCTTACATTTTATTCAGCAGAACTTGGATAGAAGTAGATTTCATTGTAGAAAAGCTCCAGTGTGTGCTTGCGAGGTATTTTCTGACCAGACCCACATCGCCATGTGGGCCTGCTATTGTGCACGTGTGCTTAGGAAGGAAGGAAGATGGAGAACAGCCACGAGGGGCCCAAAGAGAAAGAGGAAACAGGAAGTCAGGTGACAGGCACCTCCCACGAACACAGCAGAGATACACTTCATAATAAAAGTTATGTTTCAGTAGAAGAGTCCCTCCCCTTATGTTCGTGAGACAATGCACAGTTGAAACTTGATATTCCCAACAACATGATTGCCATTTTCAACCTTCCCAGCTGGCTTCTGGAAGCAAAATCAATGGGGAACCGCGTGATTTGCTTAATGGCCACATGGTCCGCTTAACAACTGTGGTGATTCGCTTGATGACCGCTGCAAAAAAGGTCGTAAAATCAGGTCAGATTTCCTTAATGACCACTTCGCTTAGCAACCAAAATTCAGGTCTCAATTGTGGTTGTTAAGCAAGGACTATCTGTATGCAGTAATGACGCAGCCAAGGGGTCTGTGTGTGTCTGTGTGTGTGTGTGTGTGAGAGAGAGAGAATTACTTGTTTTTCATTGCACATTCATCCGTCTAGTGCTTTGCAGCCTTCCATTGATTAATTGATTGATTATATGCCATCAAATCATTGCTGACTCTTAGTGACCACATAAACAGATGTTCTCCAGGAGGATCTGTCCCCATCCTGGTCTTTCAGGTCTTCCAGCGGTACATTGTTTCTGTAATTGAATTGATGTACTGATTGGTAAACTACCACAGTAAATGCATTTCTCTTTGTCTTACAAAAAACAGAGCTGAACGCAAACAGCCTTTCCAAACTCTCCAAGAAATTTGAGGAGAGAACTGGATGGACAATGGGGAAGGAGAAGTCCCCCAACCCTTATCAAGTGAAGGACTCTTCGTAATGGTGACTGTGCTATTGCTCTTTAAAAAAAGACCTGTAAATGGAAGCCTGGATAATGTGGCCTTTGCAAATTTAATGGGACAGTTAAAAACGGAGAGGCTGAAGACCACAGGAGAAGAATAGATGGTGGTATAAAGGAAGTCAGGGCAGTCACCCACACAACCTTATAAGTACAAAAATGTCACATTCCACCCATGGAATTTTTCCAGACTTCTCTTCTCCTTTGCAACAGATATCAGAAGAAAATTCTCTTGCATCAAAGAGGAAGTACCGAAAGAAAAATGCAGAGGAGATCTTTGGCAGCGGACTTTGTCAGTATGCTTGGGGCGGGAAGGAGAATGTACATACCTGGAGATGGCTAGCACCTTAGATTATCCCTGGAGTGCCCTTTTTACGAACTTAAGAAGATTCTGCCATTGGATTTTATTATATTCTCTATATTCTAAACTGTTATTTAATATGTATTTTAATCTATTTATAATTGTATATTAATGATTATATGTTGTTGTAAACCGCCCAGAGTCCCCCTCTGGGGAGTTGAGCGGTGATAAATTTGATTGATTAAATAAATAAATAAATAAATAAATAAATAATAGCATAAATATAAATATAAATATAAAATATAAAATCCAAGATGGTAAAACAACAGTCTCAATAAAATTTCCTAGGACCTCATCAAGGTGCCAACCACCCCCATGATTGACTATCCCCCCTCCCACCCCAAGCGAGGTGGCACAGCCAAGTTTTGACTCCCTTTTGGAAGGCCGGGAAAGTTGGGGCCTGCCTCATCTCTGGGGGTAACTTATTCCACAGGGCGGGGGCCACGGAAAAGAAGACCCTCTTCCTGGACCCTGCCAATCGACAATCTCTCATGGACAAGGTCTGTAAGGGTCGGGTCGATGTAATGGGGGTGAGGCCATCCTTCAGGTAAACTAGACCCACCATGCCATGTAGGGCTTTAAAGGTGATGACCAACACCTTGAATTGGACCTGGAAGCAAAATGGCACCCAATGCAGCTCCCACAGCAAAGGTGTTATATGTGCCCTCCTTGGGGCTCCTAAAACTGCTCACGTGGCCGCATTCTGGACCAGTTGTAGCTTCCAGATGCTCTTCAAGTATAGCCCCATGTAGACCATGTTGCAGTAGTCTATATGGGAGATGACTAGGGCATGAGTGACTGACCAGAGGGACTACCAATCCAGGAAGGGGCGTAGCTGGTGCACAACACGAAGTTGGGCAAAGGCTCCCCTGGCCATGGCGGCCACCTGCTCTTTGAGCAGGAGTCGTGAGTCCAGGACAACCCCCAGATTCCACACTGGGACTGTCTGGGGCAGTGACACAAGAGGTGACACCAGAGAAGACACCAAGGACAACAGACTGGCATTCCTAGACTGTGAAGTCCTCATTGGGACCGGTGGCAAGCTAGAAATAGGGATCTACAGGAAACCCACACACACAGATCAATATCTGATGTTTGACTCCCACCATCCACTGCAGCACAAACTAGGAGTCATCAGGACATTATCACACAGAGCAGAAACCATCCCCACCTCCATGGATTCCAAAAAGAATGAAAAGCAGCACCTGAGAACAGCTTTGAAGGCCTGTGGATATCCAAATTGGGCCTTCACTAAATCTAAGTCTACCAGACCTAAAACAGCGACAGATAGGGCTGAGACTCAGAGTAAACGGAAGAACCTGGTCATTCCTTACATGCCTGGCGTGTCTGAAAAGATAAAAAGGATATTTGGCAAACACCACATACCTGTATATTTCAAACCCACCAACACACTGAGACAGAGGCTTGTACACCCCAAAGATCAAACTCCAAAACACAAGAAAAGCAATGTAGTGTATGCAATCCAGTGCAGTGAGGAGTGCTCTGAACTCTACATTGGAGAAACCAAACAACCTTTGTACAGGAGGATGGCCCAACACAGGAGAAGTAACACCACAGGACCAGAGTCAGCAGTTTATCTTCATCTAAAGGAAAAGGGACACTCATTTGAGGACATTAATGTTCACATTTTAGACAGAGAAGATAGGTGGTTTGAGAGAGGGGTCAAGGAATCCATTTATGCCAACTTGGAAAATCCTTCCTTGAATAGAGGTGGGGGCCTCAGGCACAAACTCTCCCCCATCTTCCTCCCCGTTTTTTCTTCTGTGCCTAGGAAGATTAAGGCCATTTCAGAAGCTCAACAGCAGCATGGTGATTTTAACGACCCTCCTTTAGATGATAAAAGGACTTAGAAATAAACATCTCAAAATAACCATGACCTAGCCCCAGGTGCAAGGTCACACAGCCACCCTAGAAACATATTTAAGGATTCCCTTACTAACTTTGCTCAGACTGAAGAAGCTCCTTGGATAAGGAGCGTAACGTTTCCACTGAGAAAATAGAAATCCAGTTGACATGATTCAAGCTACAGACAATTCCACCTGGATGACTGAGAACCTTCATAGACATACCTCCCCTTGTTGTTTTACATTTCCCTCTCCTTATCAACTTCAGCCTAATGGCGAGGTGATTCATTAATAACTATTCAGGGTGATTGGTTTTCACCAGATTGATATAGCCATTCTTCCCATCCATCCATCTTTCCTGTTTTGCTGTCCATTGGTGTTTGCACAGTGGCATTAATTACACGTATTGGGCTGAATTTACCAGCGTGTTAACCTGGGTTAAGTAAAGGTAAAGGTTCCCCCTGCACAGTTGTGCAGCCGTGTCCAACTCTAGGGGTCGGTGCTTATCTCCATTTATTAGCCAAAGAGCCAGCGTTGTCCGAAGATGCTTCTGCGGTCATGTGGCCAGCATGACGCATGTGGAATGCTGTTACCTACCCACCAAAGTGGTACCTATTCATCTACTTGCATTTGCATGCTTTCAAATTGCTAGGTTGGCAAGAGCTGGGGCTAGTGCGGGAGCTCACTCCGTCATGCAGGGCTAGGGATTCGAACTTCCGAACTTGCAATCTTCTGATCGACAAGCCTGGCGTCTTACCCACTGAGCCACCATGCCCCTTTAACATGGGTTAGCTGCTCCTTAAAATAGCAGGAGAAAGTCAAAAGAGAAACATACCTTAAAATACCTCTCTTCCAAAGCTGGTTCAGTTTAGGCACATCTTGCAAATTTTTTCTTTTCAACTCTGACCGTCAGAGGATTTTATATTATTTATTTATTCACAATGTCTCTGTGATTGTAATATTGTTTTATATGTTTTTAACTAATGATTTTACTGTAAACCACCCAGAGTCCCCCTCTGGGGGAGATGGGCGGTGATATAAATATAAATAATTAATAAATAATAAACTCATCTCACCATCTGATTCCTTGAAAATGGAGGCTGTTGTCTCCATTCATGACCATTTCTTGGTGTTTTTCGAAAGCAAAGGCAACGCAGCAATCAAATATCCCTTTAAGGTTTGTTTGGTTTTTTCAGATGTCAACCAATGAGGGCAGAGAGCCAACCCAACATTATATCTCCGGATTTTCAACAAGCCTTTGATGAAATCCCTCACCAAAATAAACTCAGAAAACTCAGCAGGCATGGGAGAAAAAGCAAGTTCTGTCATGGATTTAAAAAAAAGACTAAAAAACAGAAAAGCGAGGGCAAAAATAAATGAACTGTGAATGATAGCTCTGTCTTCAAAACTCATCTTTCTCTTTGTTTTAGTTAAGCTGTTTAAGAGTGTTTCATAAGTCTACTGTCAGATTTCCCTTGAAATTAAATTTTTAGGGTGTTAAAGTTACTGTACAATATTTATCTTTAAAGCAGTGTTTCTCAACCTTAGCCATTTTAAGATGTGTGGACTTCAATTCCCAGAATACCCCATGCTGGCTGGGGTATTCTGGGAGTTGGAAGTCCACACATCTTAAAATGGCTAAGGTTGAGAAACACTGCTTTAAAACATTCTCCCAACACCCCTGCCCCCCAAAATGTGCATTTCCCTCTTTTTACTCAAATAATTCTATTACAGGTGGAAGGATAACACGAAGAAGAATGGAGTGAGCTGTCCTTTTCAGATGCCTGAAGGGTTTTTACCATACATTGGCCTTTTATTCTCTTCATAATCTAATATTTACATCATAGTTCATAACTCATGTTTGACAGATACATCTGTTGGGTAGTTAACCTAAGATAAGACCATTTTTCTGTCCCAAATTGTAAAATAGTCTTTTGTCAAAAATCCTTAGCTTTTCCTGACATTTTTTATATCAATAAAACGATGCTCCCAATATTTCAGTTACTGTGCTGTGCAGGTTTCAGGGGCACCAATGTGTGTGTGTGAGGGGGGTGTGTGTGTGTGTGTGTGTGTGTTAAAAAAGCCAACATGGCAGACTCCACCATGTGATCAAAGCCCTGTCTTTTTGTATGTAAAAAGGTAAAGGTTCCCCCCACACATTTGTGCAGTCGTGTCCGACTCTAGGGGCCGGTGCTCATCTCCGTTTGTTGGCCGAAGAGCCAGCGCTGTCCGAAGACGCTTCCACAGTCATGTGGCCGCATGACACGCGTGGAACGCTGTTACCTACCCACCGAAGTGGTACGTATTAATCTACTTGCATTTGCATGCTTTCAAATTGCTAGGTTGGCAAGAGCTGGAGCTAGTGCGGGAGCTCACTCCGCGCGCAGGGCTAGGGATTTGAACCTCCGAACTTGCGATCTTCCGATCGACAAGCCTGGTGTCTTACCCGCTGAGCCACCATGCCCCTACCTTTTTGTATGTGCAGCACCATAAAAACGGGGTGGAGTTTCTATCCCTCGGCTATGACTTCTTTCACCTGCTGATCCCTGGCGGTGAATTGTCTTTCTAAACAATTGTTGGTGTCCCTTTGCAGAGATCTGCCTATTTAAGAAGCAGACAATGAATTTATTGCTCAAATATCTCTCACTGTATGGTCTTTCTTGGCTCTGAACTGTATTGATGTGGTGTCACCAGATAATAATAATTCTTATTATTGTTTTCCATCAGATCAATTGTTAGCTTCTTCTTCCTAGAATCTTTTTCATTTCATTGGCCCGTGACAAAGTACATTTTTCCCCCGGGAGATTTTCTGTATTCTGTCCACTCATATTTTTATCCAAACTTAAATGGTACAAGAGGTGCTTTCTCTGCTACTGGTTAATTTTCAGACTAGAGAGGTGTTCCAAGAGAGATCTGCCAGTGATTAATGTTGGGATCCAAACTTTTTCATTTGTTTATAGACAATTTGGAGTTAGGAGTGAGTGCCAAGCTGGCCAAGTTTACTGATTATACCAAACTTTTCAAGGATGATGATGATGATGATGATGATGATGCAAATGGATCTAAAGTTTGCAAAGAGCTCTAAAAAGACCTTTCTACAATAGAATAATAGATTTCAAAATGTTAGAGACAGCTCAGTGTAAGGAGGTATAAAGAAATGGATGTTAACTTTCAACCCACATATACTATAGTGCAGAGCTTTCCAAACTTTTCATGTTGGTGACACACTTTTTAGACATGCATCATTTCGCGACACACTCTTACAGCAGGGCACAAGGCAGGCACTAGGACCTGCGTGGAATCCTGGCAGGGCTTGGAGGCAGCAGCAGCTGCGACACACCCAGACACTGTAGCCGACACACTAACATGTCCCAACACACCATTTGGAAAGCTCTGCTATAGTGGATTTGAGCTGGCAATCATGATCAGAACATGATTTTGGCATCATGGTGGACAGGTCAGTATAAATGTGAGGTCAGGTATAGCTTCTATAAACAAGGCAAATTCCATGCTTAGAATTATTCAGAAGGAGTTGAAAAGAAAAGAAGTGCTATAGTAGCATCTTCACATTTATCAACGACAAATAGCTTGCAACTGGAATACTGTTTACAATTCTGGACAGCACACCTGAAAAATAATACTGGAGATCAGGCAAAGGGCTGGACAAGGGCAACCAGAATTCTTAGGTTTCTAAGAAAGCATGACAGCATTTGCAACAAAAGTGGATACGGGGAGACATATCAGCCCTGTAGGGTAGACTAGAGCAGGAAACAGATTCCACAAGTTTGACTGGAACTCTACTTTGAGATAGGCTAGAGCAGTGTTCCTCAACTTTGCCAACTTTAAGATATGTGGACTTCACCTCCCAGAGTTCCCCAGCCAGCGGGAATTCTGGGAGTTGAAGTCCACATATTTTATTTATTTATTTATTTATTTATTTATTTATTTAATTAATTTATTCCCCGCCCATCTCCCATACAAGGGACTCTGGGCGGGTTACAATAATTAAGACTTAAAAATTTAAAATATTTAAAACCATACAAAGTAGAAAATATATAAAAATAAATCCAAATATAAAATAAAATAGTATAGAATCCAAGATGGATTGGAGACCGTAGCATAGGTCTTATTGCTACGGGGCCAGCCAACCCCAGGAGGCACTACCACCTCCGTTGTCCCAGGCCAGGCGGCAGAGCCAGGTCTTAAGGGCCTTCCGAAAGGCCAGGAGTGTGATGGGGTATATGCTGGCTTAAAGGGGAAAAACCGAGGCTTGAGAATAAACAGACAAGAATGCAGCTTGTTAGGGCCAACAGTGTTTACTGTTTAGCATAGGGCAATAATGCAGATACAATTACATTATCGCAAACATGAAAAAGATGAATATACAGGATACATCATTGTAAAAGGAAAACAAAACTAGAACTTATAAGCAGAGTTCCGTGTATTGATCCCAGGGCCAGAGTTCCTGCCATGGCCTATACCCAAAGCCAGGCATAGCTCACTCTGCCCGGTCCACGGGAAGTGAACACGTGAAGAACTACATGGCTAAGAGACACTAGAAATCAAGAAGACTTAGAACACCATTTTGCATGGTTGTATATTCAGTTCTTCTAGCATTCTGATTGGCTGGAAGTTAGCTGTTACACACACTAGGCCTCAAAGCACACAGCATGTGCTGCTATTGGATGGCAGTGCTGCATCTAAGCGAGCACGTGATTTCCCCCCTCCCTCGCTTGCTCAGGGGGGCCTTGGCAAGTCTTCCCACGGAAGGACATCAGGAGGATATCTTCTCATGGGAAGATTTCCATTGCTAGCCATAATAATGGTACCTTCTCGCTCCTTATCTCATGAGGACGTAAACAACGCCAAGGCTTCTCTGTTGTCCAGCCACCTGGCATTCACGTCACCATGAGAATGCTTTGCTTTGCTTTGTAAAAGATGCAATTTGCCAAAACACTTTTGCATTGAAAAGAAATCCAATTTACCAATATCATATAGTATAAGAAATCTGACACCCCTCCACATTGGATTTCGACATAATGCAAACAATGATTGAAGTTGTTCAAAGCTTTAAAATACATTTGTACAGAAACAGAAACAACAAAGGTTAATACATGTAATAATTACACTATTCAAGTTACAGGTTTTTTACAACCAATAGTATCAACACTAGAAAATGGTTTAAAAACACTTGTTACACATATGTATAATGCACAATATACATTTCATGCAATGTTTTATTCAGATACATACAAATACATAATAATACAAATTATGCAGGAATAGAACCACAGGCAAAGAGAAACAGACAAACATTGCCCGCAAATGTTCTGTCCCCTCCTTTGCAAAAAATCGCAGCCAGCATAGATAAGGGATTCCAATCCTGTTGCATGCTGTTAGCTGATTTTAAGAAAAAACCGCAGCTTGGTATTTTTACTTGGGCAAAACTAATTCAGGGCATGTCCACTGCGTTACTGTAGAGTGATATACTGTACTGTACAACAAATTAAGGATAAGCTTCCCTTTACACAAATGACACTCTGTAGGAAACCAAGAACCATCTCTGTTCTGGGCTTTTGTACCTTCAACACCAGGATAAATGTTTGAATTTGTGCTGAACTTCCTCAGCTGGCACTTACTACCTCAGCTGACTGACAAATTCTTATTCAAGGTGGTAAACTTCAGTTTCTAAACAGAAAAACAACTACATAAGTAAGAAGTCCTACATAAACTTCTACACTTTCTTATGTACACATAGAAAACAGCACGGGACTGTTCTCACATCCCAGTTAGCATCTGCACCATGCTATCAATGACTGGCCTGCTTTAAGATCCATAAAGCACCCTGTTAAGTCAATGAATTGTTTGGGAACTGCCACACATGCAGAGCCACAACGCTTGCCTTACACACACTGTTTCAGGGAGATCTACATTCAAATATGCTGTGCCAACATCACAATATGTAAATGGACACCTGTTTCCACGCTACGCAACCAGAAAACGCACCACACGTAAATATTCTGGCCTAGCTGTGGGTGCATACACTAGATCCACAGTTCACAAACTCCTTTTGTGCAACAAATCCCTGGGCAACACTGGCTTTATACTGCATAGTATTATCAGAAAGAAATGTCTTTCTGAACACTCATCTGGAACCTACAGCTTACTAAAACAAAGGATAGGGTGGTTACTGTTAACACTTCACCAAAACTCAGACTGACTATCCACAGCTGTGTTCCAACGTTCTCCTTGCCTCTCAAAGGCAGGAGCAACACATCTAGCAAAGACTGGGTTTTCTCAGGTAACTTGACACACTGTCACCTGCTAACTCTCAAATCTGTCAGGCTTCACACCCTGGAATAAGAGGACCCATGAGGAATGACCACTGTACATCCTCATCACCGTCTCTTTTCCCTAATACCTGACTCCCCCTCCAGGCCCTGCAACTGCTCAGGTGAAATTTCCACTCCTTCACCTGAGGGGCCCTTTTCACACTCGGAGACTGGGGAACAGAAGAAACCTGAACTGGTTTTTGCCCATCTACTGAACTATGGACAGTAGGTTTACACTAGCAATGCAGCAACACTTCTGCAACCTTAGCAGACAACCTCCCAACCAGTAGGCTGCTTAAAAATAAAGCACTTCTGGAGATTTGGATTTGACCATGGCTTAATGAAACACCGTTAAGCCTTGGATTTTAATCAACAACCAACAACCTGAAGCACTCTGCTTCCTTGGTTCTTCCTTCTCTGTGACCTGGGGTTGTGAACACATGCAAATGTTTCACAGACATGCAGGTACTTCAGTGAAGGGCGCTTGCCATACCAAAGAAAAACAACTTCTTTTTACAGTTGAATTCTACTACCCGGTTAGTTAGAAACACACTGCAATCAAGGCAGCCTCTCCCCAGACATGGGATGGCACCTGAGCAACTAACAGCAGGCTATTTTTTAATGGTATTCACAACACCAACACTCAGCTAGAATTCCAACATTGGCAAGTCTTTGGGAGAATACTTTCCTACAAAGCCAATTTTTGGAACACATGGCTCAGGGACACTCCACTACAATCTGACTGGAACTGACCTTATTTTCATCCTACCATTGCTACATACACTTCAAAGCGAGCACAGACCTTCGCTTTAGACTTCAACAAGTAGCAACAACACAAGCAGGTAGGATCATCAACCAGAAGGAACATGAAACTCGCACCCCACCATTACTTGGGACATGGGGGCTAACTAGATCTCTATGAACCAACTGAAATGGTCTAGTTAACACTCTGTCACTTTGCTTAGCAACAGACACAGTCCTGATTTTTTTAGATTGTTTACACACAACACAATCAAGGGACTTTTGCACATTTCCTGGGTTCTAACTCAGAATGCAATTTGGCTATCTGAGACACACTCTCCCATCCCAGGATACCCCAGTACTTTGTGAAAACTTTATGGATGCATTTATGATGTGGGGAACATTAAACACACAATGTCCTGTCCACACAATCTCCACAGCATCTCACACACTTGATTTTACAGGTTTGTCTCTAACACACTCAGCCTCATGCAGTTTCATATCGCAATGAAACATTCAGCTCCTAGTACACTCAGACTTGACCAGGGCTGGAACACTGAGGAGAGAAAAACAACAAGTGTACACATATACATTTCTTACACAGAAATATCAGCTAAAATGACTTGCTGAACTCAAGGCTGAAATTTGTAACAACCGTCCATGTTTACAAACTTTACAGCGACCAATTCAAAAACAGAGTCTCTGTAGAAATGCTTACACACAGCAGCCGGTAGAATAGAAAACTTGGATTCGTTGTTCAGCTGACTCCTGGCATCTGGCGTCCCCTCCCTTCGTAAATCAGGCCTCTTGTGCACTAACAGCAACTGCTGGACGATAGCAGGGAAGAGCCTTGTAGAAAGTTTCTGAGAAGCAGCACACCAAAACACGGCTATTGTAAATTCCATCCCAGGTTTTACTGCAGCTGGAACACTCTCAGACGGCTCCTGGAAGTGGCTTGTACAATAATCCACAGCAGGGAGATAGCGTCTAGCTTTCTCGACCAGTAGATCAAACCTATTGTCCAGGCTTGGCAAAAAATCATGCACGCTTTTTCACAGCCTCAGAAAAATATGCCTTCTTGTTCAAATGCAGCAAACAAAGTCTTGAACTCACCAAGGTGGGTCATCACAGTCTCACCGGTTGCAGCTTCAAACCATAAAGCTGTCTTAATAGACCACCAAGGGCAACAGAGTTCCACTCTGTATTGAGGGCTCCAACAGCCGCTCAGCACCCATTTCTCAGTCCTGAGTAGCTGACATGCAGTAGCTGAGATAATTCCATTCAGAGGAGTTGAGTCCCAAAAGCAAAAATGCCATAAGCACAGTCCAAACATGCTTGCACTTCTTCAGAGAGATTCTCTCCGAATCCTCTAGGGATCCTCTGGAAGTGGATTTGCCACTTACTGCCACAAATCATCTTCTTGCAAAAAGAATGATTCCATCTCCACACACCAGGTCAGATAGTTTGTGCCATCTAAAGCCCCAAATGGCAGACTGACCAGACACTGTTCAGCCATTGCTGACCACTCAAAGAAAACATGTTTATTCTGAAACCAGCCTCTAAAAACAAACTCCCTTTCACAGCCAGGTCCAACGCAGCAAAGAAAACGCAAATTTCTCTCTGGGCCCATAACCTGATGGGGTATATGCTGGCTTAAAGGGGAAAAACCGAGGCTTGAGAATAAACAGACAAGAATGCAGCTTGTTAGGGCCAACAGTGTTTACTGTTTAGCATAGGGCAATAATGCAGATACAATTACATTATCGCAAACATGAAAAAGATGAATATACAGGATACATCATTGTAAAAGGAAAACAAAACTAGAACTTATAAGCAGAGTTCCGTGTATTGATCCCAGGGCCAGAGTTCCTGCCATGGCCTATACCCAAAGCCAGGCATAGCTCACTCTGCCCAGTCCACGGGAAGTGAACACGTGAAGAACTACATGGCTAAGAGACACTAGAAATCAAGAAGACTTAGAACACCATTTTGCATGGTTGTATATTCAGTTCTTCTAGCATTCTGATTGGCTGGAAGTTAGCTGTTACACACACTAGGCCTCAAAGCACACAGCATGTGCTGCTATTGGATGGCAGTGCTGCATCTAAGCGAGCACGTGATTTCCCCCCTCCCTCGCTTGCTCAGGGGGGCCTTGGCAAGTCTTCCCACGGAAGGACATCAGGAGGATATCTTCTCATGGGAAGATTTCCATTGCTAGCCATAATAATGGTACCTTCTCGCTCCTTATCTCATGAGGACGTAAACAACGCCAAGGCTTCTCTGTTGTCCAGCCACCTGGCATTCACGTCACCATGAGAATGCTTTGCTTTGCTTTGTAAAAGATGCAATTTGCCAAAACACTTTTGCATTGAAAAGAAATCCAATTTACCAATATCATATAGTATAAGAAATCTGACAGAGTGAAGGGGCCAGTCTCACCTCCGGGGGCAAGATGTTCCATAAGGCGGGGGCTGTCGCAGAGAAAGCATGCCTCCTGGACCCCGCTAGATGGAATTCTCTTGTTGAGGGGGTCCGAAGCATGCCTTCTCTGCATGCACGGGTGGGGCGGGCTGACGTTATCGGGACGAGACGGTCCCTCAGGTACCCTGGTCCTATGCCATATAGGGCTTTAAAGGTAATCACCAGCACCTTGAATTGGACCCAGAAGCAAACTGGCAACCAATGCAGCCCGCGTAGCAGAGGTGTTACATGTACCGATCTTATGGCACCCGTAACTGCTCGCGCCGCCGCATTCTGTACCAGCTGAAGCTTCCGGATACTCTTCAGGGGTAGCCCCATGTAGAGCGCATTACAGTAGTCTATACGGGAGATGACAAGGGCATGAGTGACTGTTCGGAGGGCCTCCCGATCCAAGAAAGGGCGTAACTGGCGCACAACTCAAAGTTGTGCAAAGGCCCTCCTGGCCACGACTGCCACCTGCTCTTCGAGCAGGAGTCGCGAGTCCAGGAGGACCCCCAGATTCCGCACTGGACCTGAGTGAGGTAGTGCAACCCCACCCAGAACCAAAGATGACAACTTCCCGGATCTAGGGGGGCCGTCAATCCACAGCCACTACGTCTTACCAGGGTTCAGTTGAAGCCTGTTGTTCCCCATCCAGACCCCCACAGCCTCCAGACACTGAGATAGGGCATCGACTGCATCACCTACTTCACCCGGGATGGAGATGTATAATTGGGTATCATCAGCATATTGGTGATACCTCATCCCGTGGTGACGGATGATCTCGCCCAGCGGCTTCATGTAGATGTTGAATAGGAGAGGAGAGAGAACCGATCCCTGCGGCACCCCACAAGACAGGGGTCGCGGGTCAGCTCTCTCCTCCCCTATCAACACCGACTGGGAACGGCCCTGGAGGAAGGAGGCGAACCAGCGCAAAACCACGCCGCCCGCCCCCAACTCCCTGAGCCGCCCCAAGAGTATACCATGGTCGATGGTATCAAAAGCCGCTGAGAGATCTAAGAGAGCCAGGATGGACGCACTCCCTCCATCCCGCCCTCGCCAGAGATCATCCATAAGCGCGACCAATGCAGTCTCTGTCCCATATCCCGGCCTGAAACCTGACTGAAAAGGGTCCAGATAATCCGTTTCTTCCAGAATCCTCTGGAGTTGCAACGCCACCACCTTCTCAACCACCTTTCCCAAAAAGGGAAGGTGGGAGACTGGGTGAAAATTGCCCAGAATAGTAGGGTCCAAAGACGGTTTTTTGAGGAGGGGGTGCACCAGTGCCTCCTTAATGGCAGCCGGGAACACCCCCTCACTCAAGGACGAATTTATAATCGCCAGGACCCAGCCACATGTCACCTCTCTAGCTGATTTCACCAGCCAGGAGGGACATGGGTCAAGTTGACATGTGGTGGCATTTACAATCCCAAGGATCCTGTCTACTTCATCAGGCCCAACAGGATCAAACTGCTCCCAGATAACATGGTAAGTATGAGCCTCTGGCATCTCCCCAGATCTTGTCTCACGGTTGGAGTCCAACTTGGAATGAATCTGAGCAATTTTGTCCTGCAGATGCTCAGAAAACTCTTCCGATCGGCCCTGTAGATGGGTCTCCCCTTGCTCCCGACCCAAGAGCGATCTTGTAATCTTAAACAGGGCCGTCGGACGGCATTCTGCGGACGCAATAAGAGCGGAGAAATATTCACGTTTCGCCGCTCTTACCACCACAAGGTAGGCCTTAACAGCGGCTCTAGATTGTGTTCGGTCAGATTCCGTCTTCGTCTTTCTCCAGCGGCGCTCTAGACGACTCTTAACCCTCTTCAAAGCCCTCAACTCCTCCGTAAACCACGGAGAGTGACGGGCCAAACAGGGCCGGAGAGGTCGCATAGGCGCAATCTTGTCCAGGGCTCCGGCTGCTGCCTTGTTCCAGGCTGCAGCCAGGACCTCCACTGGACCGTGAAGCAAATCCTCGGGAATAACCCCCAGCTCCTTCTGAAACCTCACTGGGTCCATCAGTCGCCGGGGGCGGACCAGTCGAATAGGTCCCGCCTCCCTGCGGATTGGGGTAGCACAAGAGAGTCTCAGGGTCACCAGACTCTAATATCTTAAAGTTGGCAAAGTTGATCAACACTGGGATAGAGTAACAGAATCTTGAAAACCCAATGGTGTTTTCCCTCCCTCGTTCTTATACTCCTGAAAGTTAAGGCAGAGCTAGTTTGAGTTTCTTTGTAATGTTTTCTTCCTGTCTTGGATTAAATGCTGTTTTGCTAATTGCCATCATGTAGTTTCTCCAAACTCATCTTTGGATCTCTACAAGACCTGATGGAGGCATATAAAACTCTTGGAGTGAAATATGTAAAGAGGAAGATATGTTTCTCCTATTCTCACATTGTTAGAACTGTAGGTCAACTTCCATTAAAACTGAATGAGAGAAATTTCAGGACCAATAAAAGAACTAATTTTCCCCATGCTTAATTAAACTGTGGAATTTGCAACCATCAGATGAGGTGATGCCCATGAATTTAGATGGCTACTAATCTTGATGGTTGTTTAGTATCCCTGGAATCTTGAGGGAACGTGCCTTGAAAGACAGGTTCTGTACAGCAATTGCAGAAGAAGTCTCTCTGTACCTCTGTCAAGATTGTAGAGAAGGTGGTTACTGGAATGATCCAGCAGGACTGATCTGGTTTGAACTCCCAAACTATCTTTCCCCTTCCTTCCTTCCTTCCTTCCTTCCTTCCTTCCTTCCTTCCTTCCTTCCTTCCTTCCTTCCTCCCTCCCTCCCTCCCTCCCTCCCTCCCTCCCTCCATCCATCCATCCATCTTCCTTTCATAGAATTTCTAGACCACCCTAATCACAGGACTCTGGCAAGTGTCCATCAGTAATCATAAAACCTCTCCCACCTCACCAAATAAACTAATAAACAAACCAACTTCAAAACCAAACAACCTATGTACAGGAGGATGGCCCAACACAGGAGAAATAACACCACAGGACCAGAGTCAGCAGTTTATCTTCATCTAAAGGAAAAAGGACACTCATTTGAGGACATTGATGTTCACATTTTAGACAGAGAAGATAGGTGGTTTGAGAGAGGGGTCAAGGAATCCATTTATGCCAACTTGGAAAATCCTTCCTTGAATAGAGGTGGGGGCCTCAGGCATAAACTCTCCCCCATCTTCCTCCCCGTGTTGTCTTCTGTGCCTAGGAAGATTAAGACCATTTCAGAAGCTCAACAGCAGCATGGTGATCTTAACGACCCTCCTTTAGATGATAAAAGGACTTAAAAATTACATCTCAATATAACCATGACCTAGCCCCAGGTGTAAGGTCACACAGCTACCTAGGAACATATTTAGGATTCCCTTACCAACTTTGCTCAGACTGAAGAAGCTCCTTGGATAAGGAGTGAAACGTTTCCACTAAGAAAATAGAAATCCAGTTGACATGATTCAAGCTACAGACAATTCCACCTGGATGACTGAGAACCTTCATAGACAAACCAACTTCAAAGCCTCCATTTAAAAAAAAATCAGGAGAGTTTTCCTGAGAAGTCATGAGCAAGAGGTCCAGCCAGATCTTTGGGACAGATGTTCCATTGTGTTGTGACCACGACAGAGAAGCCATTCCTCATGACCCATCCCCCTTGTACTTCCTGAAAGGGCAGAACTTTCACCAGGATTCTGCACCACCACCCCATTCTTTTGACCTTATAAATAAACACATAAATATGCTGCATTTCCTTTTTCTAACATATACAGAAGCTTCCACATCTTACATGGGTGTTGACAACACCGTGATTAAAAAACTTTTCTCTTAACCCAACAGAAGAAGCAGAGGAAGAAAAAGAGAAGGGGAAAATGATGCTACCAGGGCAATCTTATTCCTGTCTAAACGGAAACCCTCTCAGATCAATGGAGCATCTTTCTTTGAAGGGTGTGTGCCTGTGTTCAAGCTTCATTCATGTTTCATTGCTATTTATCACTATGAAAGACTGAGCAATGAACAGAATTTCTACATGTAACAATTTGCACCTTTGTTTTTGTAGTGTTGGTATTTTGAAAGCCACTATCTGTCTCTCGTAGGACAGGGGTGTGTGCGTGCGCGTGTGCGTGCGTGCGCGTGCACAGTTGGGTTGCCATAGGATGAGACTGGGTCAGCTGTCAGCAAACCTCCTCCTAGATTTGGAAAGATTACAGGGACAAAGAATGCATTTATTTTTTATTTATTTATCAAAGTTATTCCCCACACATCTCACTCAGAGAGCAACTCTGGGCAGTTTACATCAAATAGGAATAAAACATTAATGAAAATACAATCAAACAATAAAACAGTACAATAAAAACAGTCTTCTTAATAAATAAATAAATATGTCCCAAGAGGTGGCTAATAAAAAGTTCTGAATTTAATTTCCAGGAAGCGTCTTTAAGATGCCAGCCACCCCCAGGGTTGGCCACCCCTCTTCGCCCGCCATGCGCGATGGCAGAGCCAGGTCTTTACTCCCTTCCGGAAGGCCGGGAGAGTGGGGGCTCACCTCACCTCTGGGGAAAGAGTATTCCATAGGGTGGCGGCAACAGGGAATAATACTGGGCTTGCTGACCATTTCCCCCCAGCGTCCTGTTTCTGTTAGCGGCCAGGCAGATGACTTGAAGAAGCTTGAAGAAGCCATCTCGTTTGATTCCTACATCTGGCACTCCGAGGTTGAACACTGACCACTTCTATATATTGAAGAGCTGTTTAGCTTTCTGGTCTACTGGGTGTTGATTGAGCTGTAATTCATTAACAGAGTTGTTCTGATGCTAGGGCCCAACCATCTATCTATCCTTGTAAACTTTCCCAGGCTCTTCAATCGTGGACAGAGAAAGACTCAGAGGTCTAGTGAAAATAAATCCTCTCCTGAGGGATAGCAATGGACTCAGAGACTATTTAGTTGATGGGGTTCTCCATTGATTAGATTAATGAGAATTTAGTACTTTCTTCATTATTTAGATGGATTGAGCTGCTTCTAGAGAATGCCAATATATGCAAATGTCTACCTGATTGCCAAATTTCCTGCCTCTTCCTTCTCCCCCCCCCCCCCTGGAGGATCAGTGATTCAACAAATGCTGAACCTTGAAAGGGGAAATGGCCGGGTCCTAAGCATTCCCATGTCCAAGAGGAATCTCTTGGATTGTGCAATTGATCCCTTGGTCCAGACGCATCCTGAGAACAATCTCAAGAGTCGTTTGTACGAGATGGGCAGTGAAGAAATATGATAAATAAATAAATAAGTAAATAAGATCACCCACAGTTTTCTACTTAACTTCCAAAACTGACCCGGGTTTTGCAGGACCACCAAGATGGTTCTTCATGATCTCTACTCCACTGTGGATTATAACTCATATCCTGAGACTCCGAGACCCACATATCTTTCCTCAAACCATTTTCTTATCTGTCATGTCCTTCAGCATCTGAGAAGGGACCCTCCCTAGTTTCTTGGGCTGTAAAGGCGAGGGGGGAGAGACATCCAAGAAACTAGGGAGGGTCCCTTCTCAGACTTTTGCCATGCCCCCATTCCTTCTGTAGACTCAATTGCCATTTGCCTGACCATTGTCTAGTTTGTGGCTCTTCCACCTGTCTCCCAAGGTCATTCCCACATATATTACACCCTTTTTGTACATGGATGCAACATCGATGCACATCCAAAAGGGATGGGCCTTCTTTGGAACTGCCCCATGGACACCTCTATTTGCAGACTTTTTCTGTTCAAAGTCCATGATCACAACAAACCTATTCAAAACGTGTTACCATTGTGGGCACTGTTGTTGTTGTTGTTGTTGTTGTTATTATTATTATAATTTCCCATCAGCTTGATCAATGTTCTCTTGTAGCTTTACCAAGTAATTGCAAATATTTTTTAAAAAACAGGACAAATTGAGAAAAGGCAGTTTTAAGATAAGATATGGGGCCAATCCAATCTTTTGTCTGCAAGATCTCATGAGGGATCTTGGGAAATGGGGCGGCTGCCCTCCCAGACAGCTGTGCTTGTCACCACCAGTCTCTAGGCTTAGACTCAACAGCTCCTGGCACTGTGCATCATTTCTAACTTGGCTCGACTCCGTAAAAGGTAAGCAATTGGCCTTGGGCACTGTAGTGCGCTGCAAAAGTCATTCTGTCTTGCACATTGACCAGGCTGTCCCATTGCCCAGAGGGAATTCCAGGACACTGGCAGGGAGCCTTGAAAACCAGGGTTAAAAGCTGCCCTTGTGTTCCTTCCCGGAGCATTTGGATAGCAATTCCTTTCTTGCCTTCCTCAGTTGTTTGTGCCTGAATGGTTCATTATGGGATGTATTTGACTGGAAAATAGCCTTTTGTCCAAGGGAAGCCGGCTCAACCAGCTGTGCTCTTCTGGGTTAAAGTAGGGGATTTAAAATTTAAGTACCCAAGCCAAGTCATGCTCAATGGAAACTCCTCCGGTCTTGTTGATCTCTCATGCAGAATCATAGAATGTTGGGGGTGGAAGGGACCTTGGGGGTCTTCAATCCAGCCCCCTGCCCAGTGCGGGGATCCACTACTACAGCATCCCCAAAGAGGGTCATCCAGCCTCTTTTTAAACTCCTTCAGTGAATTTAAAGGCAGTCTGTTCCTACCAAAGCAGCTTGCTCCACCTCCACACCAGATTTTGCTCCTATCAGGATAGACCCCCAAATCCAATTGGTTTCGACTGGGGAGCTGTGAGCTCAGATATAAACATTATTGTAAACATTCTGAAAATAATAATAATACCTCCACCAGGAAGCTTCAATTGATCAATGTTGTAGTTTCTTTATGTTGCTGTTGTGATCTCAGGGCAGAGACTGGTCCATAGGGTGGCACCACTACAGAGAAACTCTGGTCTCACCAGATGACAGTGTTTAATGGAGGGGACCTGGAATGCAGCCACCCTGTCAGATCTGGTGGGGCAGGCAGATATCCTAAGGGAGAGATGGTCCATCAAATAACCTGCAGGGTTTTACAAGTCATAACCAGCACCTTGATTTGCACCAGGAGGAAACTGGGAGCCAATGCAGCTTGCACAAGAGTGGCGTAACGCAAGCAAATTGTGGGGCACCCAGCTCTGGGCGTGCTGCTGAATTCTGGACCAGTTGAAGCTTCTGGGTGGTCTTCAAGGGCAGCCTCATGTAGAGTATAGTCCAGTAGTCCAGTTGGGAAGTGACTAAGGCATGAGTGACCATGAGCCAGGCCTTCTGGCCCAGGAGTGAACAAAACCAGTGCACAAGTTGGATTTGTTCAAAAGTTCCTCCATCGAGAATTAAAGATGGCAACTCTCCAGAACTGAAAGACTCACAGGACAGTGTTTTTCAGTCTTGGCAACTTTAAGATGTCTGGCTGGGGAATTATGGGAGTTGAAGTCCAGACATCTTAAAGTTGCCAAGGTTGAGAAATGCTGCACTAGAATGACAATTTACAACAAAACCAGTTTTACAACATCAGATTTAGGTGGCCCTGATTTCAAGGATTTAAAACACAACATTGCAAGGATTAATTCCTGACCAAAATTCTAGAGTTCAGATTACAGAGAAGAGAAATTATGCTGAAAGTTTAAACCAGAGCTTTCCAAACTGTGTGTCGGGACACGTTAGTGTGTCGGCTGCAGTGCCTGGGTGTGTCACGGCTGCTGCTGCCTCCGAGCCCTGCCAGGATTCCGTGCAGGTCCTAGTGCCTGCCTTGTGCCTTGCTGCCTCCAAACCTGCTGTGATTCCACACAGGTCCTAGTGCCTGGCTTGTACCTTGCTGCCTCCAAACCTGCCCTGCCAGGATTCCGCGCAGGTCCTAGTGCCTGCCTTGTGCCTTGCTGCCTCCAAACCTGCTGTGATTCCACGCAGGTCCTAGTGCCTGCCTTGTGCCTTGCTGCCTCCAAACCTGCCCTGCCAGGATTCCGTGCAGGTCCTAGTGCCTGCCTTGTGCCTTGCTGCCTCCAAACCTGCCCTGCCAGGACTCCACGCAAGTCCTAGTGCCTGCCTTGTGCCTGGCTGCCTCCAAACCTGTCCTGCCAGGATTCCACACAGGTCCTAGTGCCTGGCTTGTACCTTGCTGCCTCCAAACCTGTCCTGCCAGGATTCCGCGCAGGTCCTAGTGCCTGCCTTGTGCCCTGCTGCCTCCAAACCTGCTGTGATTCCGCGCAGGTCCTAGTGCCTGCCTTGTACCTTGCTGCCTCCAAACCTGCCCTGCCAGGACTCCACGCAGGTCCTAGTGCCTGCCTTGTGCCTGGCTGCCTCCAAACCTGTCCTGCCAGGATTCCACACAGGTCCTAGTGCCTGGCTTGTACCTTGCTGCCTCCAAACCTGCCCTGCCAGGATTCCGCGCAGGTCCTAGTGCCTGCCTTGTGCCCTGCTGCCTCCAAACCTGCCCTGCCAGGATTCCGCGCAGGTCCTAGTGCCTGCCTTGTGCCCTGCTGCCTCCAAACCTGCCCTGCCAGGATTCCACGCAGGTCCTAGTGCCTGCCTTGTGCCTTGCTGCCTCCAAACCTGCCCTGCCAGGATTCCGCGCAGGTCCTAGTGCCTGCCTTGTGCCCTGCTGCCTCCAAACCTGCCCTGCCAGGATTCCACGCAGGTCCTAGTGCCTGCCTTGTGCCTTGCTGCCTCCAAACCTGCCCTGCCAGGATTCCGCGCAGGTCCTAGTGCCTGCCTTGTGCCCTGCTGTAAGAGTATGTCACAAAATGATGCATGTCTAAAAAGTGTGTCACCAACATGAAAAGTTTGGAAAACTCTGGTTTAAACTGACATTTTATACACACTTTCAGCATAGTAACCCAGAAGAAAGACAACCTGAAATATACCAATGTGGGAATGTCTACTTTTACCTCTCCCAGCACATAATAACAGAGAACTTGTTATGGAGAGATTGGGAATATCCTAATCCTCACTTTTTCTGCTATTCCTGCATTATAAAATGTCAGCAATATTGAAGTAGAGCCCGCTTTGAGTCAAGCTCAACTCCTGGCAGGGGTGTCCACAGGGTATGGTCAAAAAAGTAAAAATGGTGGCCACAACAATGTGACTGAAACTCTGACAGTTTTTTAGGAGTGTCCCATGTTGACATAAAAAACAGGTGGAGCTTCAATGTTTCCTCTAGAACTTATCCATGAATTATTTGAAATGGACTTCCCCAACCTTGGTATTATCCGGATGGGTAGACTTTAACTCTCACATTTCCCCAACCACCATGGCTACTGCTGAGAATTCTGGGAGTTGAAGTCCAAACATTTGATGGGCACCAAACTTTGAAAAGGCTGGCCTGACTGGTTTGAATTAGGGTCAAGGTGAATGCTGCCATCTTGATGTTTTTGACTATATACTGCAGATACCCCTAACACTTGGACACATCACTTCAGTTTTCTTGGCAACAATACAAACGTGGTTTGCCATTGTCTTTTTCCAATAATTTCCCCCAACTTCTCACCCCAATTTACAAACCTGATACTTCTGGAAGGTTTCCCATCCAAATGGTAACCAGACCTGATGCTGCTTAGCTTCCCAGGCAAGAGATGGTCAGCTCCCATCCCTATTGCTTAATTCCAACCCAACTAACATTAGCTGATGAACGTATCTTTCAAATGAACTATGTTCTTCTCTCATAACACGTGGCTGAGATACTGGATGATTTTTAAAATGAAAACCTTTCTTTCAAGATGTTTGCTGGATGAAAATTGCACTCACATTGTCCAAAAAGTTGTGTTTTGCCCCAGTAAGGAATTGTAACTGAAGATATGTACTGTATATATTGTAGTTTTATATATTTTTAGAATTTATTTTAACTTATTTTATTCTAACTTAATTGTTGTGAACCACCCAGAGTTCCCCATGGGGGGAGATGGGCGGTCATATAAGTTGAATGAATGAATGAATGAATGAATGAATGAATGAATAAGTGTGATTTCTTTAAAGGAGAAATCTTTCCAGCCAACCTTTCCAGAGTCCCCCGTGGGGGAGTTGGGTGGTGATAAATTTGATAAATAAATAAAAATAAATAACCAAATAGTTCTCATCTAAAATAGCCCTCTGCAGCTGCTATTCATGGAAACATACTTCTTCTTTGGCTCCCCGTCCTTGTGAAACTGTAATATCTTTTTTTAAAAGCAACTCAACCTATTTGAAAACAAACAATAAAGTGTTTTCCTCTGTGAAATTTGCAAACACTTTCCTAGAAGGACTATTATTAGCCTTCTGATATGCCAAGATGGGGGTCAACAAGCCCAGGTAAATTGGAAAACGATCTAGAAGCAGCAACGAAGGTTGATTAAAGGCCAGAAGGCATCTTGATTCATGAGAAGCATCTGGAAAAATAAAAGAATGCAACAATAATCTGTTTTCAGGCAAAATATAACTCAGGGGCAATTTGATAAACCTTTGTGTGTCCGTATGTGAGTATCCACAGATTGATGGTTTTGAAGTTTAATTCTAAAAATCACACCAAAGTGAGTGAGCCAAGAGGGGGGGAAAAGAAAACCTTAATTGGTTTCTGCCTGCATGGGAGGGAGGAGACATTTCCCTGAAAATACGCAGTCAGGTTTTTCTAAGAAGCCTAGACACTGCCCACCTTTTAATAATCTCACTGGGCCCACATCAAACACTGCATAATCTGCAGAAATGAATGGATATTGTGATTCCAGCCAAAGAGAGGCTTTGTTCTAGTGATTCAAGGGAGCCCATATATCGACATCATTGGCGATCACTCGTAGCCGAGTAAGATTGTCTTCCAAAGGTAAAATTTTAACGGTGGATCCGTAAGTGGCTATAAAGGCCAATTCTGGATCTGCACAACCTCCCACAATGAGGGCATAGGTTTCCGGGTGGGAGACGGTCATGATGAGGGTTTGCCTGACGTGCCTTCCTTTTAGCTCTTTTCTCCTTTTCGCCCTGTACTCGTGCTTCTTCAAAGTCCATAGCGCCATTAATAAAGGATGACCTCCAATTGAAACGCTCATGAGTTAGGGCTTCCAAGTTCTCAATGCTGATATTACATTTTTTAAAATTAGCTTTGAGAGTATCTTTGAATCTCTTTTGCTGTCCACCAATATTCCTTTTTCCATTCTTAAGTTGGGAGTAAAGTAGCTGCTTTGGAAGACGATGGTCAGGCATTCGAACAACATGACCGGTCCAGCGAACTTGATGTTGGATGATCATTGTTTCAATGCTGGTGGTTTTCGCTTCTTCTAATACGCTAACATTAGTCCGCCTATCTTCCCAAGTAATTTGCAGAATTTTTTGGAGGCAGCGTTGATGGAATCTTTCAAGAAGTTGGAGGTGGCGTTTGTAGAGGGTCCATGTTTCACAGGCGTACAGAAGAGTTGGTAGTACAATGGCTTTGTAAACAAGCATTTTGGTCTCCCTGCGAATGTCCCGATCCTCAAACACTCTACGCTTCATTCGGGAGAAAGCTACACTCGCAGAGCTCAGGCGATGCTGAATTTCAGCGTCGATGTCGGCTTTTGTAGATAGATGGCTGCCGAGATAAGAAAAGTGATCGACATTTTCTAGTGACACACCTTTAAGCTGGATTGATGGCACTGCGGAGGGATTGGTTCGAACTTGCTGGTAAAGCACTTTGGTTTTTTTAATATTAATCGAGAGGCCGAGTTTTTCATGTGCTTCTGCAAAGATGTTTAGGATAGTTTGAAGATCTTCCTCAGAGTGTGCACAGACTACGTTATCATCAGCATATTGAAGTTCTATAACAGAAGTTGCAATTACCTTATTTTTTGCTTTCAGCCTACTAAGATTAAAAAGCTTTCCATCTGTTCGATATATAATTTCTACACCAGTAGGAAGTTTCTCTTCAACAAGGTGCATAATCATAGCGATGAAGATAGCGAATAAGGTTGGAGCAATAACACATCCCTGTTTAACGCCGGATTCCACTTTAAATGGATCGCTTTGAGAGCCATTGATGTTCAGGATTGTTGCCATCATGTCGTCATGGAGTAACCGAAAGATGTTCACAAATTTATCAGGGCATCCGATTTTCAGAAGGATGGTCCAGAGAGCAGTACGATTTACAGTATCAAAAGCTTTAGTCAGATCAATAAACGCCATGTACAGAGGGCGGTTTTGCTCCTTGCATTTTTCTTGAAGCTGTCGTGCAGTGAAGATCATATCCACTGTTCCTCTGGAAGGGCGGAAGCCATTTTGCGTTTCAGGGAGGATGTCTTCTGATACAGATAGGAGACGGTTTGCGATGATCTTTGCCAGGATTTTGCCTGCTGTGGCTAGAAGGGAGATGCCTCGGTAGTTTCCACAGTCTGTTCTATCACCCTTTTTAAAGAGAGTGATAATTATGGCATCCCTAAAGTCTGCTGGAATCTCCTCCCTCATCCAGATTTTTTCGATGAGCTTATGAAGTTGTTGTGTAAGTTCAGGCCCGCCTTCTTTAAAGACTTCAGCAGGAATCCCATCAGGTCCACTAGCTTTGTTATTTTTCATTTGTTTAGTGGCTTTACTGACTTCCTCCAAACTAGGCGGTACTGCAAGCTCATCTCTTATTTGTTTTTGAGGGATTTGCAAGCCCATATATAGGAATAAGGGGACCTCGCAATTTCACCCCTTTGCATTCCTGCCTCTGAACTTCTGAACGCTGCTTCCCAGGGCTGCAACTAGGGGGGGAGGGGCAAGCGGGACATGTGCCCCAGGCGCCGTGCTGGGGGTGTGTGTGCCAAAATGACAACACCTCCGTCACCAACCCATAGGGGGGGGGGCGGAATCCATGTTTGCCCCGGGTGACACAGACCCTAGTTGCGGTCCTGCTGCTTCCAATTCCATTAAGAATTTCTTAAACCAGACACGCATCTTGTACTTCAATTTCTTGGTCTTCAATGCATGCACAACCCATTTCTCTTTGACGGCAGCAATAGGAATATGTGCATTAATGAATTCAGTGTTGGGATTTTTAATAAATAAAGCAAAAAAATAAAAGTGGAATACTTGCTGTAAGATAGACTCCAACGGTATCGAGGCTTTTCTATCACTGACACAACATTCAGGTTAAGATACTAAAATAAATCTCATATATTCATTCACCCTGCCTTCTACTCCAACTAGGAGCTGCTCCAGGGTGTTAATTACCTCTGCTCAAGACAGAAGCAGCAATCAATTGGTCAGTTATGAAATAGTGGATTCATCCCTGCCATTTAACTCAGACACCCCTGCCACATGATCTTTGTCAGGAATTAGGGGTGGGTGGGAACAGCCTGGAATAGCCAGCATCTGCAGGAGGATGGGGGTCAAAAAAGTCAAGTTAGTACAGTTAGTCCCCACTTAATGACCATTCATTTAGTGATGGTTCAGACTTACAGTACAACGGTGCTGAAAAAAACGACTTACAACCAGCGCTCACACTTACGACTGTCGCAGTGTCCCCACAGTCACATGATCATCACTTGGGTGCTTGGCAACCAGTTCGCATTTATGACCATCGCAGCATCCCGTGGTCACGTGATCACCATTTTCGACCTTCCAGGCCAGCTTTTGGAAAGCAAAATCAATGGGGAACCATGTTATTCACTTAATAACCACATGGTTCACATAATTACCATGGTGATCCGCTTAATGACCACTTTGCTTAGCAATCGAAATTCCGGTCTCAAGTGTGGTCATTAAGTGAGGACTATCTGTACACAACCATATGATGTAAGCCCCATCCTTTTTTATATGCATCTAGACTTTTGCTGGCTGGGGAATCCTGGGATTTGAAGTCCACACATCTTAACGTTGCCAAGGTTGAGAAACACTGGGCTACATTGATGTAGGGCATAGCTTTCCAAACTGTGTGTCACGACACATTAGTGTATTGCGACAAAACCCGGAAGTGCTGATGGCGCGTTGCCTCCAGTGTGCATAGCAGCAGCGGCAGCGGTGGTGGCAGCGGCGCACCATCAGTGCTTCTGGGTTTTAGCATGACACACGATGCCGCCGCCGATGCCGCCGCCGCCATGCACACCACCACCGCACCACCACCGCTGCTGTTGGTGTATCGCCAATGGCGGGACTTTGGAAAGCACTGATGTACGGTTTAGCCACTCCATGCATCTGAGGAAGTGGGCTGCAGTTCACACAGCTTCTGCCTTTTAATAAAATGTGTGAGTTGGAAAAAGTGCTGCAAGGTTCTTCCGATCTTTTTCTACCATAAACTAACACGACTCTTCAACTACAATATCTAATCAAGATATAAAATGATCCTGCTCAACATAGGCAACATGGAGAGTTTTCCCTCCTTCATAATGTTCAACTGGAAATGGTCTATGCAGGGAGATTCATGGAGGGGGGGGGGGGCAGAGAGAAAAAGCCCCTTCCACCCCTAATAGAAATCCAACAGTAGAACATTTTAAACTCATACTTGTATACCTGTTCCTGAACTGCAGAAAACCATTTGAATTCTGCAATTTGGTTGCGCTCATGGAATTCCTTATTTAAACAATGTCCTTATTTAAACAATATACTGGTTAAAGAGGGCATACAAAAATATGGCCTTAGAATGGTTGTCTTCTTGAGGAAAAGTCCTTTTGAAAAAGACAGAACCAGAAAGGACCTATTTGATAATACAATGTTTCCTCCAGAAATTTGTAATAATGCTATGTCATGGAGTTTAAAATAAATCTGCTTTACTTCATCTCCAGGCAGTTGAATTGTACTTCAAGTCAATTTTTGCACCCTTTTTTTGATCTTCCTTTTCTATAAATCCATGGCCTTGGCAATTTCTTTCACTTTTCAGTTCCTTCAGATCCATAATGAAATGGATTTTGAGGAAAATGTTAGCCATTATGACAGATAGGTTTCTTCAGGTAGAAATTTATTTATTTCCCCCTCCCCATTTGTCAGTTTCATTGCTGGTTGGAAGGTGGAGACCACCTGCAGGAAATTGGTGTCCTGTGAAATTGATAAAATCTGGGGAAGTTTTAGCCCCCATTTTAAGCACACTTATCAGTGGAATTGAGAAAAAATGTCAATTTCATCTGGTTGGAATCATTGATGAAACTGACAAAACCTTTAACGAAGCTGAAGGAAGACTTGGGGATATTCTGAGAACAGCCTGGAGTAAAGGAAGATCCCCAACTGTTAATTAAAATGCTAATATATACAGTATATATTCAATATATGGAATCATATTTCGGCCCTGCAAAGACATGGAAAGGCATAGTGAATAGTGTTGGTGTAACCCAGAATTAGCAATATTTCTATTTGTTTTTCTTATCTTTTGCTTTTAATTTCCTTGACTTACTATTTATGATTCTCTCTCTCTCTCTCTCTCTCTCTCTCTCTCTCTCTCTTCTCCCCACTTTGCATAATGTTGTTTATCCTGAATCCAAATACTGTGCTTGGTAAGTATGCAAATTTCAGCCTTAAAAGCAGTGGTACCTACTTCTGAGAAAGCACCGCAATCTTCTATAGGCTCGCTGCTGAATACTCACAGCTACGAACCTATGTTTTGTTTTATTTTGGTTTCATAAAAAAAAGGCATTTGAGCTCCACTGAGAAGCTAAATTATCTTCTGCAAATTGAGGATAATGATACAATTAAAATCCTTGGTTGTCTTCTCTTCTCTCCCTCCCCCCACACCCCAATACACAACACCTGGCAAATATATGCAGGCAGCAATTAGGAGTGAAATAAGGTACATCATTTGTAACAATCTTACAGATATTTTAATAAATGTGATGATTGGCTTTTTTAATGTGGTAGCAGAGAAACTTTAATCATCTCTCTAAGTAGATTAGAATAGATAAAGAACTAATTGTATTATGGAATTTATAGTGCAGAGCCATTGGTGGTAGCCATTTTTAAAGTAATAATAATAATTTTTGGAGGCCTGAGTGTTCCTTTAATTGGTAGTAGTTCTGAAGGCATCCATCCACTGTTTTCTCCACTGGTTATTCTTTCAATCATTATGTGGCAGCTGTTTGAGATTAATCAACTTGGCCCATGAAGATTTATGGTATGCAAAGAGAGCCAGACATCAAGGCTTGATACATATATGAAGAAAAAAAAGTCCAAAGCCGTCATAGTGACACATCTTTATTAAGATTAACCTAACTTACATGATGCTACAAACAAGATTTCAAGTCCTGCAGAACTTTTGAGCAAGGAACATGACAGACGAAAATGTAAAGTGTTCCTCATGTTGAGCTTGAATCTTTGGGAACATTTCAGGAGTCGGTTGTTGTGGGTTTTCCGGGCTGTGTGGCTGTGTTCTGGCAGTTCTGGTTCCTAACGTTTTGCCAGTAGCTGTGGCTGGCAACGTTTCACCAGTTGCTGTGGCATAGTGGCACCAACAGCCACTATGTTAGACTATACAGGGAAGCCATTGAAATACATAAACTGTATTTATGAAAATACATAAAGAGACCCTTCGAACGGTCACTCATGCCCTGGTTATCTCACATATAGACTACTGTAATGCGCTCTACATGGGGCTACCCTTGAAGAGTATCCGGAAGCTTCAGCTGATCCAGAATACGGCCACACGAACCATCTTGGAAGTCCCATATAGGACACATGTGACACCATTGTTACGCAAGCTGCACTGGGTTCCAGTCTGCTTCTGGGTGCAATTCAAGGTGTTGGTTATGACCTTTAAATCCCTTCATGGCATGGGACCAGGTTACCTAAGGGACCGTCTTATCCCCATTACATCATCCCGTCCCATCCGGTCATGCAGGGAGGGCATGCTGCGGACCCCATCAGTTAAAGAATTCCATCTCACGGGGTCACGGAAGCATGCCTTCTCTGCAGTAGCACCTGCTCTGTGGAAAATTCTTTCCCCAGAGTTAAGGCAGTCCACCTCGCTCCTGGACTTCAGGAAAAGACTTGGCTTTGCCAACAGGCCTGGGGCGGAAAGAAGAGCATAAACTCCTGGGGATGGCTAACATCGTAGGATAGCCCTAAATTTGCCCTTCCAATGTTTGAAAGAAGACATCACCATCTTGATTTTATTATATTTATTGTATTTTTAAATTGTTTATTTTAATGTTTGATATTTTATTGATTTGTAAACCGCCCAGAGTCCCTTGAGGGAGTTGGGCGGTGAGAAATCGAATAAATAAATAAATAAATAAATAAATAAATAAATAAAATAAACACCAACACAGTTTCAATAAAAAAGAAAAAAGCCTAAAGATCAGCAAAACCTGGCTGCCAGTCCTGAAAAACACAGCTTGCAAAAGGTCAACGAACTCTACTCAACCACAGAAAGATACAAACAACTCACACAATAGATGTGCTAATCCCACACACGACAGCACCACACCCCCTAATCACCACAATAAACCCTCTCCTAATCTCTTGTAAATGACCCGCAGAAGACACACACCCTATCAGCAGATATAAACACCTGCAGGAAGACACACCCTCCACTTGGGCACAGAGAGAATCTTCTAGCTGTGCTCCTGTCCTCTGAAGATGCCAGCCACAGCGACTGGCAAAACGTTAGGAACCAGAACTGTCAGAACACGGCCACACAGCCCGGAAAACCCACAACAACCATCGGATTCCGGCCATGAAATCCTTCGACTATACATTTCAGGAGTTATTTGCCTTGAGTTTATTTTGGAAGGTTTTGATTTCACTTTCCAGTCTAGCCTACAGTTCTGGAATTTCCTGGTGCTCTTCCATCCAAGTGCTATCCAACTCTGACCCTACCAGGAAACCAGTAGACTATCAGTACCAGGTGTCAGGGAGAGCAGAGAAGAGGGCTGGGCGCTAGATAAGAAGTGAGTACGCAGCTCAGAGAGCCTAGCCTATTTCCCCAAACGTCAGAAGAAAGCTCCGCCCTAGGTTGAGCTGATATACTTGGGAATCTTCAGGCACTGTTAGTTTAGCAGGATTTCTGCTTGTAGGTATGCAATAAACACTAGAGATTAGATTCCTGGCCTCGGCGTGTTATTTCTGCATCTACACACGACATCAATCCTGCTAAACCAAAACTCCCATCGAAAGAGGGAGGAACACATAAACCAGGAGAATGGCTTCTCAGACACAGGAATTGCAGCAGGCCATAATCCAACTAGCAGCGGCCTTGACACAACACCAGCAACAAGTCGACGACCAGATTAATAACTTACAAGCGGCGATGCTTCAGCAGATGCAACAAGGGGCACAGCAGCCAGCACCAGTGGCACCACCCCCACCAGTCGTTCTGCGATCCCCAGGGTGTTTACCAGAGAAATTTGGGGGAGAGACGGCACAGCTCAGGACCTTCGTCGCCCAGTGCACCATGTTTTTCGACAGCAGACCAGCCGAGTTCCTGACAGAGAGGTCCAGAGTCACATTCATTTTAAGTTTGCTGAAAGGCTCAGCCGCAAGATGGTCCATCCCCATGGTGGAAGCTAACGACCCAATTCTGGACAACTACCAGAATTTTATGGCCCGTTTCAGAGCCCATTTTGATGATCCAATCAGAGAAGTCACTGCCAGCAGAGAGATCCGACGGCTCCGACAGGGGAACAGGAGAGTAGGAGCGTACATCGCAGATTTTAAACTGCTGGCAGGAGATTTGGGCTGGAATGAGGTGGCATTGAAGGATCAGTTTAAACAAGGACTGGACGAAGAGATTAAGACGGAGTTAGTGCGGCAGGGGACTCCAGCTACATTGGAAGACCTATACCAGTTAACAGTCGTCATAGATGCTCGATTGGAGGAGTTAAAGCAGCTTCGGCCAGGGAGAAACAGGGCAGGAACCTGACCGGCTTTTCCAGGTTTTGCTAGCCCCTCTAACACATTTGTTCCCCTGAGCACAGAGGAACCTATGCAGATAGGGGCCACAAGAAGGGGGCTCTCTGAAGCCAAGAGGCAAAGGAGAAGGGACAATGCACTTTGTTTTTATTGCGGGGGGCCAGGGCACATTGCAAGGGTGTGCCCGACCAGACGCCAGGCAACCCCGGTGAGATTTACAACCCAAGGCACAGAGCAGGCCCACATACCAGCCGCTTCTTCTCAGCAGTTAAACTCCAACGGCCCCCCTTGTCAGAGCCCCGTGGGGAGGCCATCCAGCAATTAAGAAGGGCTCAGATGGCAGATCACAACCAAGATTTTTATATTGTTCCAGCCACGCTGACTACAGATTCCAAGCAACTATTACCGGTAAATGTTATGATTGATTCCGGGGCGACAACCAATTTTATAGATGGGGAAGCGGTGGAAAAGTTTCACATTTCAACTATTGCACTACCAAGCCCCATGCAGGTTGAAACCATTGACGGGCAACCTCTCAAGGCAGGGGCGATCGAATGTTGCACCCTGCCAATTCAGCTATCCATCGCAGATCACACGGAGTGGATCCAACTGTACGTTACTGCTTCCTTGCAAGTCCCAGTCATTCTTGGGGCACCTTGGTTGAGACTTCACAACCCCAATTTGGACTGGATGACCGGAGCAGTTTCCTTTCCCTCTCAAGACTGTCGGCACCACAAATTGCAGGGCATTACCCAAGCCGAACCGGCAGCTGCAAGCCGGGAAGCAGGGAAGGCTCCCCTACCAACAAAGTATGGAGATTATGCAGACATCTTCGGAGAGCAAGAGGCCACAGTGTTGCCCCCCAATAGATCTTTCGACTGTACAATAGATTTGAAGCCTGGAGCCAAGATCCCAGCGGCACGGCATTATACAATGTCCCCAAAGGAACTAACTATACTGAAGGAATATTTGGATACCAACCTAAAAAAGGGTTTCATTCGGCCATCGACATCACCGGCATCTGCCCCTACCTTCTTCGTGCCTAAAAAGCCCGATCGTTTCGCCCCAGCGGCACAGGCTGGCGATAAGGGACCCCCCATGCGCACGGTGCATAACTACAGCGCACTCAACGCAGTCACCGTTAGAGACCACTACCCTCTTCCAGTGATATCGGAGTTGCTGGATCGCCTGCAAAAGGCTCGTATTTTTACCAAGCTAGACCTCAGGAATGCCTACAATTTGATCAGAATAAAGCCAGGCCATGAATACTTAACGGCCTTTAACACCAGATATGGTAAGTTTGAGTATTTAGTCATGCCTTTTGGACTAAGTAATTGTGGGGCAGTATTTTCCAGGTTCATGAACCACATTTTCGCAGACTTGTTAGATAAATATGTCATTGTGTATCTTGATGAAATTCTGATTTATTCTGAGGACCCCACCTCCCACATTACCCATGTGCGTGATGGGGTATATGCTGGCTTAAAGGGGAAAAACCGAGGCTTGAGAATAAACAGACAAGAATGCAGCTTGTTAGGGCCAACAGTGTTTACTGTTTAGCATAGGGCAATAATGCAGATACAGTACATTATCGCAACAATGAAAAAGTTGAATATACAGGATACATCATTGTAAAAGGAAAAACAAAACAAACTTATAAGCAGAGTTCCATGTATTGATCCCAGGGCCAGAGTTCCTGCCATGGCCTATACCCAAAGCCAGGCATAGCTCACTCTGCCCAGTCCACGGGAAGTGAACACGTGAAGAACTACATGGCTAAAAGACACTAGAAATCAAGAAGACTTAAAACACCATTTTGCATGGTTGTATATTCAGTTCTTCTAGCTTTCTGATTGGCTGGAAGTTAGCTGTTACACACACTAGGCCTCAAAGCATTAGGCCTAAAGCACATAGCATGACCTGCTATTGGTTAGCAGTGCTGCATCTACGCACTGAGTTCCCCCCTTCCTTGCTCGGGGGGGCTTGAGGAAGGCTTCCCACGGAAGGATATCAGGAGACCTTGTTCCCATGCAATCTAGTCAAAACAATACACACGTGATTGTTGCTATCTTGCACCTGCACTTCACGTCACCATCAGAAGGCTTTGCTTTGTTTTGTATAGGAATAATTCGCCAGGGCAACACAAAAACTCTAACAGTGCGTAATGTTCTGCAGAGATTAAGAGAGAACAAGCTGTTTGCGAAGTTAGAAAAGTGCGCCTTTGACTTAACGCAATTAGACTATCTGGGATACAGGATTTCCACAGAAGGCGTAGCCGTGGATCCTGCAAAGGTCCAAGCAATTATGTCATGGAAGCCTCCCCGTAACGTCAAGGAGCTCCAACAATTTCTGGGGTATGCGAATTTCCTTCACAAGTTCATTGCCTCTTATGCGGAGAAAGCGCGTCCCCTTACTCAGCTTTTAAAGAAAAACAGACACTTTTGCTTGGGGGAACAGCAGCAAGCGGCCTTTCAAGAATTTATTTATTTTTTATTTATTTTATCCTATTTATACCCCGCCTATCCCCTCCCTACTGGAGGACTCTAGGCGGCTTACAACATCAGTACATTTTTCAATTATACATCATATATCATCATATAAATTTACCGCACGATAGGGAGGAGGACAGGGAACCGGCTCTTCGGCTGCAGGCACTGGACTACAAGCCCCAGCATGCCTCGCTTCTGCGCCGGCTGCTGACGTCCAGGAAGCTGTTCTTTCCGGATCCGTCGTCCTCTGCCGTCATCACCGGGATTCCCTAGGTCTTCTTCGGAACGAGGACGACCCTCCGCTGGACGCCGGCAAATTGACCCACGCAGTGGTACCCATTTATCTACTCGCATATGCTTTCGATCTGCTGGGTGGGCGGAAGCTGGAGCTAGTGGCGGGAGCTCACCCCACCCCGCGGTTTCGAACTGCCAACCTTGTGGTCGGCAGACTAACGGCTCAGCGGTTTAACCTGCTGAGCCACCGCGCTCCTTTAATTTAAACAGCTGTTTACCTCCCCACCACTCCTGAGGCACCCGAACCCTTCAAAACAGTTCCACGTCCAGTGCGACACCTCTAACTTTGCCGTCGCCGCCATTTTACTCCAAGCGGCGGACGAAAGGGGGGAAGATTTATTACCCTGTGCCTATTTCTCTCGCACGCTGTCACCAGCAGAGAGGAATTACGATGTCTTCAACAAGGAACTGCTTGCCATAAAATCAGCCTTTCAAGAATGGAGGCATTGGTTAGAGGGAGCAGCTTTGCCAATCAAGGTTTACACAGACCATAAAAACTTAGCGCTGTTGCAGAGCTCGGGATCCCTCAACCCCCGTCAGGTCAGATGGAGTCAATTTTTTTCACGCTTCAATTTTGTCATCTTGTATTTGCCAGGCAAACAAAACAAGCTGGCTGACGCGTTGTCTAGGCAGCCGCAGGACATTGCAGAACCTGACCAAGCCACCCAAGCCACGATCTTGCACCCTCAGAATTTTGAGAAGCCTCCCGAAGGGGTCCAAGTAGAGACCTTGGCAGCAGTCAGACTAGTAGACGATCTCCTTGTAAGAATCAAGGCGCAGCAGCAACAAGACCCCTACGCACAGGCTAGGCTGGATGACCTCCAGGGGACCCAGCATGGTACACCGTCCCCTTTCACAGCGGAGGCAGGGACCCTTTGGCATAGTGGGCGGCTTTATGTTCCCAAGACCCTGAGGGAAGAAGTATTACAGCTCTGTCATGATAGCCCAAGGGCAGGACACGGGGGGGTGTTCAAAACGCTGCACAGAACACTCAGAGACTACTGGTGGCCCAAGATGGCAGCACACATCAAGACTTACGTGGCCTCTTGCCACGTGTGTAGACACACTAAAACGGTTGCAGGGAAACCAGCAGGCCTTTTGCAGCCCCTGCCCACACACCCCCAACCTTGGGACACTGTCTCCATGGATTTTATCACCTACTTGCCACAGGCACAGGGTTTCACTTCCATCCTGGTGGTGGTAGACTGCTTTACAAAAATAGCGCATTTCATTCCCTGCAAGGGCTTACCAACAGCACAAGCTACAGCACAGCTCTTTTTGGACAATGTCTTCCGATATAGAGGTATGGTTAACCACTTGATCTCAGATCGCGGTTCGCAATTCACTTCCAGGTTCTGGGGGGCGCTTTTCCAGACGTTGGGGGTCAAAATACACTTGTCCTCTACGAATCATCCTTGCAGTAATGGCGAAGCTGAGAAAACTAACCAGTTATTGCAGCAATATCTCAGATGTTACATTAACTACCGGCAGGACAATTGGCCAGAACTTCTCCCCATGGCAGAGTTCGCTTACAACAATGCAGTACATTCCTCAACCAAGATGTCCCCTTTCCAGGCTCTCTATGGCACAAACCCGAGAGTGTTGCCCCTTTCCTCACAACAAACAGCTGTGCCTGCAGCCACGGATTTCCTGGCAGAAAGACAGGCAGCCCATCAGCTGTTAGCAGAGCAGCTGGAGCTGGCAAAGGCAGCCTATAAACAGAACGCAGATGAACACAGACAGGAAGGACCCCCCATATCACCAGGAGACAAGGTCTGGCTCTCTACAGAGTTTCTACCCACTAACAGACCTTGCAAGAAGCTGGACTCTAAGTTTATTGGCCCTTTTCAGGTGATACAGCAAATAAACCCTGTGGCTTATCGTTTGCAGCTTCCACACTCCATGAGGATTCACCCGGTGTTTCACAAGTCCTTGTTAGTCAAAGATTCCCCTCCAAGTGCCTTGCGGTCGCATACCACCACCCCACCTCTGGTACTTGTCCAAGGAGAACCAGAGTACGAAGTGCAAGAGATTTTGGACTCCAGAAGGAGGGGCAGGGGAATTCAGTATTTAATACACTGGAAGGGGTATTCTCAGACAGAGCGCTCCTGGGAAAATGCCAAAGATGTTCACGCACCCTTCCTAGTGCATAGGTTTCATCAGATTTTCCCTCACAAGCCTCGACCAGCTCGACTCCCAGAGCTACAGCCCCCAGCTGAAGACGAGGAAGCCGACCAGCCTGAGAATTTCGAGAGGCCAGCTGCACCCGGGCTATCAGATCAAACAGAGAGACACGAGCCTTCCCCCGACATTCCTTTCCTGGATGACCTCCCTTCACTGCCCAGCTCCCAGGAGGAGGAGCAGATGGACACATTTTCACACGGGATCCTACCCGACACCAAGGACGAAAGGGGGGACGGAGTTGCTATGGAGTTTTTGGATGGAGAAGGGGGTGGTGTCAGGGAGAGCAGAGAAGAGGGCTGGGCGCTAGATAAGAAGCGAGCACGCAGCTCAGAGAGCCTAGCCTATTTCCCCAAACGTCAGAAGAAAGCTCCGCCCTAGGTTGAGCTGATATACTTGGGAATCTTCAGGCACTGTTAGTTTAGCAGGATTTCTGCTTGTAGGTATGCAATAAACACTAGAGACTAGATTCCTGGCCTCGGCGTGTTATTTCTGCATCTACACACGACATCAGGTCTGGGTGGATGGAAAGATCTCTGCCCCAGGTATTAGACTAGTTTCCAGTTATGGGACCGTTGGCTCTTTTCTTTTAATATATATTGATTTGATTTACATGCTGTCTTTGCTAAGACTCAAGGCAGATATACAGTATCCCCTCCTCCATGTTTTCCCCATAACAGCCCTGGGAAGGAGGGAGATCTAGCAGACAGAGACTGGCCCAAATGAGATTCTGCAGCTGAGAGGAAGATGCCACAGGAACAAGATGTGACTGATTATGTGCCATCTAGTTGGTCTTAGTTACCAGACAGATAGATTTTCTCCATGATGATCTTCCCACCGAAGTGGTACCTATTCATCTACTTGCATTTGCATGCTTTTGAATTGCTAGGTTGGCAAGAGCTGGGGCGAGTGCGGGAGCTCACTCCGTCACACAGGGCTAGGGATTCGAACCTCCAAACTTGCGATCTTCCAATCGACAAGCCTGGCGTCTTACCCGCTGAGCCACCACGCCCCCCTAGATAGAAGTTGGATAAATAAATAAATAAACAGCCTAACATGGTATTGATTGACTGATTGTGTGCCATCAAGTCATTATCCACTCTTAGTGGCCACATAGATAGATATTCTCCAGGAGGACCTGTCCCTAGCCTCGTCCTTCAGGTCTTCCAACAGTGCACCCATCGCCACTGTAATTGAGTTTATCCACCTTGTTGTTGGTCATCCTTTTCTTCTCCTTTTTTCCACCTTTCCCAGCATCAGAGCCTTCTCCAGAGAGCTGGGTCTTTGCATAATGTGTCCAAAGTAGGATAATTTGAGCCTGGTCATTTGTGCCTCGAGTGAGAACTCTGGGTTGATTTGTTCAATGATCCATTTGTTTGTTTTCTTGGCTGTCCACAGAATTCTCAGGAGTCTTCTCCAACACCAAAGTTCAAAAGCATCAATACTTTTCCTATCGTGCTTCTTCAAGCATCACAGGGAATACTATGGACTGCACAATTCTGATCTTTCGAGGAGAGGGTGGGCTTCTTCAAATCCCTGAGAGAATGTGAGAGAGATGGAGGTCATGTTATGCTCTCTCCCTTTCCATAGCACGGGAATAATGCATTGAAGTTGTAAGAAGGGATATTTTAATCAGGATTCCTCTCCTAAAAAGGGTTAGACTTGATGACCTCAAGGACTCATTCTTCAAGGATTCCATAATTCCTTTTCCTCTATGTTTTCCATCCAGAAATGCTACATTTCTCATCATGGCAGCCTTTGCCACTTTTAAATGAGACAAGAGTCATGATCAAGACTCCATAGTTCAATGCTGTTGGGCAACACTTCGCAGATGACTGTAATTACCTCGATCCTTGAGCTATTAAATCAGAATTCCTTAGTCACTTAGGAACCAGCTGGGCGTGAGCCCGGGCGCAACAGACCAACGAGCACAGACGTGGGACCCGCAATTAAGACTTGACTATCTGCTCTCAACCCCTCTAATTTGCTGATTATAGCAGAGTTTTAGGGTCCCTCCAAAGTGAATGAGTGGCTCCTCCCAAGTGTGAGAGACGAGGGAGAGTGCCTGGGTTTGTATGGTGTTTGATAGAGCACTTGCCCTCTGAGTGAGAGACAGGGGGTGAGAGGTAGTGAGTGTTATGCCCCACTACTGTCCAGTGAGAGAGGCTGAGGGGGGGGGGCATGGTAAGTATGTAGGTGATGGTTGACCTTACCAGCGCCGAGAGCGAGAGCTGGTGCGCTGGTGGTCCACCATCTCCGTGTGGTTGTGTGGTTGTATGTAGAGTGGGATGAGAGGATGGAGGGATTCCTATTGCAAACCAGGGATTCCAGAGGTCCAGGATTGGGGGCGAATGGGCTCGGAAACCCTGGGGGATATAGGGCAGGGCATTTTATTGAGGTGGTGACAGGCAGGGGATGTTACGCCGGAAGCCAGAGGGTGAGTCATCATTGAGGAAGACGCCCCAGATGTTTATTATCTGTGGCGTGTTCCGACCCTACAGACTTGAACCTAGGTCCTGGACAGCGGACTCATGGGGGTCCTGGCCTCCAGCTACTGCTGCTTAATGCCAGGTCAGTTAACAACAAGGCTCCCCTAATAAGTGACTTGATCACGGAAGAGGGGGCTGACCTGGCATGTATTACCGAAACCTGGCTGGGCCCGGAGGGAGGAGTGGCTTTGTCAGAGATGTGCCTGGCTGGGTTTCGGGTGTGGCACCAGCCGAGATGTCAGGGCAGGGGAGGAGGGGTGGCAGTTGTCATCAGAGAGTCTCTTGTGGCATTCAGGGGCACTGCTCCGCAAGTAGCCGGTTGTGAGACCCTGTTTTTTAAATTGGGTGCCTGAGAGCAGTTGGGAGTGTTGCTGCTGTACCAGCCTCCCTGCTGCGTAGCAACCTCCCTGCCTGAGCTGCAGGAGGCTGTCTTGGGGCTGGCGGTGGAATTCCCCAGACTTATGGTTCTGGGGGATTTCAACCTGCCATCCCTGGGACGGTCTTCAGAGGCAGCTCAGGAGTTCATGGCCACCATGACGGCCATGGGCCTGACTCAGATTATTCGGGACCCGACTAGAGACAGTGGTCTCACACCGGATTTAGTTTTCTTGTTGGAGCAGTGGCAATGTGCTCTGAGGAGAGAGTTACATCTTTCCCCTTTGTCATGGTCAGATCATGCCCTGGTGGCCTTGAGATTCTCTTATGCCGCCCCACTCTGCAGGGAGGCAGGACCTATTCGATCAGTCCGCCCCCGGCGACTGATGGACCCAATTCGGTTTCAGAGGGAGCTGGGGGTTGTCCCCGGAGATCTGCTGCATGGTCCAGTGGAGGTCCTAGCTGCCACCTGGAATAGAGAGGCAGCTGGGGTCTTGGACAGGATCGCGCCTGTGCGGCCTCTCTTGTCCTATCGAACCCAACACTCCCCGTGGTTCACGGAGGAGTTAAGGGTCCTGAAGAGGATTAAGAGACACCTAGAGCGCCGCTGGAGGAAGACAAAGACTGAACCCGACCGAACACAAGCTAGAGCCGTGGTTAAGGCCTACCTTGTGGCGGTAAGAGCGGCGAAACGTCAGTATTTCTCCGCTCTTATTGCATCCACAGAATGCCGCCCAGCGGCCCTGTTCATGATCACCCGATCCCTTTTGGGGAAAGGTGATGCAGAAAATCACCTGCAGGGACGTGCTGAGGAATTTTCCAGGCATCTGCAGGATAAAATCGCTCGGATTCGCTCTAAGTTAGACTCTAAGCATGAAACATGGTCTGGGGAGATGCCTGAGTAGCGTACTTACCTTGTTATCTGGGAACAGTTTGATCCTGTTGGACCCGAGGAAGTGGATAGGATCCTCCGGACTGTAAATGCCACCACGTGCGAATTAGATCCATGTCCCTCCTGGCTGGTGCAATTGGCTCAGGAGGTGACGTGTGGCTGGGTCCAGTCGATGGTAAATGCATCCTTGCAGGAGGGGGTGTTTCCGACGGCCTTAAAGGAGGCGTTTGTGCACCCCCTCCTCAAGAAACCATCGTTGGACCCTGTTGTACTGGACAATTTTCATCCAGTCTCCCACCTTCCCTTTATGGGGAAGGTGGTTGAGAAAGTGGTGGCGTTACAGCTCCAGAGGATTCTTGATGAAACGGATTATCTAGACCCCTTCCAGTCAGGTTTCAGGCCAGGATATGGGATGGAAACAGCATTGGTCGCGCTTATGGATAATCTTTGGCGGAGCGGGATGGAGGTAGTACATCCATCCTGGCTCTCCTTGACCTCTCAGCGGCTTTCAATACCATCAACCATGGTATCCTTTTGGAGCGGCTCAGAGAGTTGGGGGTGGTCAGCGTGGTTTTGCGCTGGTTCACCTCCTTCCTCCAGGGCCGGTCCCAATCGGTGTTGATAGGGGAGGAGAGATCGAGTCCATGGCCCCTCCTTTGTGGGGTGCCGCAGGGCTTGGTGCTTTCTCCTCTCCTATTTAACATCTACATGAAACCACTGGGCGAGATCATCCGTCTCCATGGGATGAGGTATCATCAATATGCCGATGATACCAAGTTGTATATCTCCATCCCGGGTGAAGTAAGTGATGCAGTGACTGCCCTGTCCAAGTTCCTGGGGGCTGTGGGGGTCTGGATGAGGAACAAGAGGCTTCAGTTGAACCCTGGTAAGACGGAGTGCCTGTGGATTAATGGCCCCTTGGTGTCTAGGAATCTATCATCTTTAGTTCTGGATGGGGTTGCACTACCCCAGACAGACCCAGTGCGTAATTTGGGGGTCCTCTTGGACTCACGACTCCTGCTCGAAGAGCATTTGGCAGTCGTGGCCAGAAGGGCCTTTGCACAACTTCGCGTTGTGCGCCAATTACGCCCTTTCCTAGAGCAAGAGGCCCTTCGAACAGTCACTCATGCCCTGGTCATCTCCCAGATAGACTATTGTAATGCGCTCTACATAGGGCTACCCTTGAGGAGCGTCCGGAACCTTCAGCTGGTTCAAAATGCAGCCGCGCGGCCTATTTTAGGTGCCTCAAGATCGGCACCATAACACCTTTGCTCCGTGAGCTGCATTGGGTCGCAGTTTGCTTCCAGATTCAATTCAAGGGGTTGGTTAACACCTTTAAAGCCCTACATGGCATGGGTCCAGGTTACCTGAAGGACCGGCTCATCCCTGTTCAATCAACCCGCCCCACCCGGTCCTGCAGAGCGGGCACGCTACGAACCCCGTCTGCAAGAGAGTTCCTTCTGGCGGGGTCTAGGAGGTGTGCCTTCTCTGCAGTAGCAGTGTCCTTTGATTCCCAGTTCTTCCTGAGTCCGAATCCATTGAAAGTACAATAGCGCCCTTTGATCTGTCCTGGGTGCTGAAGCCCTCATCGCAGTTCCTTTATTAGCATAGTCTGCAAGGACAAATACACAAATGCTTTGTCGCCAGCATTTCGCACGTCTGGCTGTTTCTTCCTTGGGGTGTCTCGCACGGCTCTGCTAGTTATTGTGATCTGGTGGAATGTCTCTTCCTGGCACCATGGCAGGATGGCATCCTGACAATGTCCTTGTGGCAGTCAATTTTTAGTGTAACCATCTCATTGGGAAGCAAAATTTGATGTATTTATTGCAAGCCACAGTATTTAACATTCACATTAGAATTAATCTAGCAGAGACAAATGACAGCATACAGGCCTGAGAAACCTGTGTCCAAAAATAATGAACTTAGAGAAATAAATATATTCCATCCTGACCTCTTTCTTATACATTCAGATAATTATGTCATAAATTCTGGGGTAAATTATCCAGTGTGTCTTGTATTTGTTCTCTAAATTGGCAGCATAATTCTAACGTTTTTCATGGAAGTAACCCCCACAGCATTGAATCCGACTTTAAATTTCCTAAATTGTACACCTTGAAGCTTTTTTGGACTACATTTCACATCATCCACAGCTCTCCATACATCCTGGAGGTGTTGGGGTTTGTAGTCAAAGATGTCAGATTAAGGAAGGCTGTATAAGCTTGCAGTATTGCTATTCACTGAAGGGATATTATTATACTGACTTTGCAATTCAGACTTGGTTTTAAGACATGGATGTGTAAAATAAAAAAGTGACTTCATTGTTGCCTCCCATTTTACTAATTTCTCTTCTCTTTTTAAAATCAGCACAACGAGGAATATTTTGAAATGAATGAAAAGGAGGGCATAGACAATCCTTTGTGGCAAAGCTACTTTGTCATTAATAAGCTCTTCTTTTAATTATTTATTGAGGAATTTCCCCTTAATCATTGGCGATCACTCGTAGCCGAGTAAGATTGTCTTCCAAAGGTAAAATTTTAACGGTGGATCCGTAAGTGGCTATAAAGGCCAATTCTGGATCCGCACAACCTCCCACAATGAGAGCATAGGTTTCCGGGTGGGAGACAGTCATGATGAGGGTTTGCCTGACGTGCCTTCCTCTTAGCTCTTTTCTCCCTTTCGCCCTGTACTTGTGCTTCTTCAAAGTCCATAGCGCCATTAATAAAGGCTGACCTCCAATTGAAACGCTCATGAGTTAGGGCTTCCCAGTTCTCAATGCTGATATTACATTTAAATTTACATTTAATGTTAAATTAGCTTTGAGAGTGTCTTTGAATCTCTTTTGCTGTCCACCAATATTCCGTTTGCCATTCTTAAGTTGGGAGTAAAGTAGCTGCTTTGGAAGACGATGGTCAGGCATTCGAACAACATGGCCGGTCCAGCGAAGTTGATGTTGGATGATCATTGTTTCAATGCTGGTGGTTTTCGCTTCTTCTAATACACTAACATTAGTCCGCCTATCTTCCCAAGTAACATGCAGAATTTTTTGGAGGCAGCGTTGATGGAATCTTTCAAGAAGTTGGAGGTGGCGTTTGTAGAGGGTCCATGTTTCACAGGCATACAGAAGGGTTGGTAGTACAATGGCTTTGTAAACAAGCATTTTGGTCTCCCTGCGAATGTCCCGATCCTCAAACACTCTACGCTTCATTCGGGAGAAAGCTACACTCGCAGAGCTCAGGCGATGCTGAATTTCAGCGTCGATGTCGGCTTTTGTAGATAGATGGCTGCCGAGATAAGAAAAGTGCTCAACATTTTCTAGTGACACACCTTTAAGCTGGATTGATGGCGCTGCGGAGGGATTGGTTCGAACTTGCTGGTAAAGCACTTTGGGTTTTTTAATGTTAATAGAGAGGCCGAGCTTTTCATATGCTTCTGCAAAGATGTTTAGGATAGTTTGAAGATCTTCCTCGGAGTGTGCACAGACTACGTTATCATCAGCATATTGAAGTTCTATAACAGAAGTTGTAATTACCTCATTTTTTGCTTTCAGCCTACTAAGATTAAAAAGCTTTCCATCTGTTCGATATATAATTTCTACAGCAGTAGGAAGTTTCTCTTCAACAAGGTGTATCCCCTTAAGAATATCTTAGTCCTAAATATCCTGACCTAAAAAAAAGGAAAAAAAACTTTTAATAGTGTAGAAATAGACTATTATGTATTCCAATTGGAGGTCAGCCTTTATTAATGGCGCTATGGACTTTGAAGAAGCACGAGTACAGGGCGAAAGGGAGAAAAGAGCTAAAAGGAAGGTACGTCAGGCAAACCCTCATCATGACCGTCTCCCACCCAGAAACCTATGCCCTCATTGTGGGAGGTTGTGCGGATCCAGAATTGGCCTTTATAGCCACTTACGGATCCACTGTTAAAATTTTACCTTTGGAAGACAATCTTACTCGGCTACGAGTGATCGCCAATGACTGATCCCTTCCTTATTAAATTTCTTTTGTGGATGGTATAATTTTTTCCGGAGGTGACGCATCGCTTTATAAACCAACAACACCCAGCATTGAGGCTCCTCAAGGGAAAAAAGGATGGAAAAAGAAGAGAAAAGAACCTTAATTGCATTTTCTCCAGCATCTCGGTAAAATAAATAAATAAATAGTAGTATTGTAAAATAGTCAAATCAAGGGGAGGGTGGAGGGCGGGAGATGAATATGAACCAGGAAATAAAGGCTAAGGAGCTATTTATTTATTTATTTAAAGATAAAACAAATGACCTCTGATTTTGAACCTTTGAAGATCGACCCCGACTCCTAAACAGCCCCATTTAACACGAAAGCTCCTCCCTTCTTAAATTTATGAATGGGACTCCCTCTTGGCCAATCCGAAGGGAGTGAATCAGAACGGCGCTGGGCGGTGCCGCGTGCTACCTCGCGCCCCCTCCCCTTGGGATCCCTCCCTTCCGCGAGAGGCATGCCGGGCTTGAGAGTTCCGCCGGCCGCCTTCCCCGCAGCTTCCACGGACCCTGCGAACTACAGCCAACTACAGCGCAGCGGAGAAGGGCGGGGCCGGAGGGTCCCGGAGCAGGGTGGGGTGTTGCTCAGTCCGCGCAGGCGCAGCGCGTCGCTCGGCTCTCGTTTCCAGCCCGGGCAGTGGCGAAGTGGGTTGCAGGTGAGGAGCTGCGCGCGCAGTGGCGCCCCTTGCGCAGGGCGACCGTTCGCCCGCATCATTGCGCAGCGGTTCTCTCGCCCCGATGGGGGAAAGTAATAAAAGAGGGTGGGAGGATGATGGCAAGTTGGGGGAGCTGGGAATCATTTGCATGCCAGTGTGGAGGAAAAGGGGGGGTGCTTTGGGGTGGCGCATCGGGATGGAAGAAAGTGGGTGGCTCCGCTCCGTCGGAAGCCTCGCCCAGCCTTTCCCAACCGGGCGCCCTCCAAGGTGCTGGGTTGCAACTTGCAATCGCCCGGCGAGGAGGATGGGAGTTGGAGGCCGACGCATTGGAGGGACCCCAGGTGGTCACGGGGCCTCCCATCCCACCTTTGCGGGGCGCGTAGGTGTGTGTTGGGGGGTATTTGTGGGCCTAGCAGTGTCACAGTTGATGCTTTGAGGATTCTGGACCTCCGTAGCGCGTTTGTTCCGTCCTTAGAGGATCGCTCGGGGCAGCCGCTTTTACCGATTTTGGCTTGCTTGTGGCGCTTGGGCCTTCTTGCGCTGCCTTTTTCTCCAAAGAGTCGGTGGTTTCTCCAAACATCTGGTGTTCTGGAGGGAGGGCCTCTGGCCATGTGCAGAATGCCCTCACCCCTAGGAGAGCAACGCTGAATATAAAGGAACTTCCTCACGGCCTTCGGCTAACCGCATTTCGGATCCTCCGCGGAGCATCTTTCATTCTTTCTCAGCCTGGCAAATCTTGTGCCAGGCCTTAGTTGGGTGGCCCTTTGCCCTTGTTCTATTAATGTAGAGAACTGGTAATCCAACAGATGTAGTTCTGGCGGAAACGGGCTCAGGAATGAGGTGGCAGGCTGTGAACGGAGCGAGTGCCTGCAGCTTTGGTTGATGAGCGATGATGATGAGGAGGCAGGGCCAGGCACTGCTAAGGTATCCATGAAAGGCCACCCATTGTATTGGTACATGTTTTGTGTGAATGGCAGGTCTCCTTCCAGCGTCTCAGGTAGGTGGCAGCACTTGGCCACCCTTGCAAAGCTAAGCAGGGCCCGTGCGATTAACCCTTGGATGGGGGACCACCAGAAAATACCACGGCTTTGGCAAGACCCTGGAGTTGCAGAAAGAGTCCCAGGAGAAAGCAGAGCCCTTCTGTATTATCGCCAAGGAAACCGTAGGAAAACTGCACCGGGTCCAAGAACTTGCCAGGAGCTGAGCTCTACCTGTGATGGCTGTTGTGGGTCTTCCGGGCTGTGTGGCCGTGTTCTGGAAGTTGTGGTTCCTAACGTTGACTTTACCTGTGACTTTACCTTTTTTTATGCGGCAGCAACAGCCTCCAATTTGGGGGAAGATTGTGGGTGCTCATGAGTGTTGTGTCTAAGACAGGGCTTTCCAAAGTTTTTCCCGCGGCAACACACCAACTGGCGTTGGTGTGTTGCTGCGGGAAAACCCGGAAGTGCCGTCCTTGCGGCAGTGCGCAAAAACCCGGAAGCGCTGCTGCCGCTTTTGGGTTTTGCGCGCTGCAGTTGGTGTGTCGCCTCGGGAAAACCCGGAAGCGCTGATGATGATCAGCGCTTCTGGGTTGTGTGGCGACACACAAGACTGTGTGTGGTGACACACTTTTGTGTCGCGACACACAGTTTGGAAAGCTCTGGTCTAAGAGTTCGCACCGGGGCTGTGTGGCCGTTCGTCTGGCTGTGCGTCCTTCTGTTTGTCAGACGGGGAAAAGTGTGGGATGGGCTTCAGCAGTTCAAGGAATAGACACAAGATGCAGAGTACTTAGCTCAGCGTTCATCATTCCAAGAAATCGGTGCATGTCTAAAGCCGCGTTCCGCAAAGGCGCTGAAAATGTGAGGTCTGGGAGTTGAAGGCCCACCTTGGACAGCTGTGTTGGCACCTGCCTAACACGGTTGACCTTGAAAAGCAAAGCAAGGTCAGCTCTAGTTTGGGGATGGGAGACCACTGGGAAATGAAATTGGCATAGCAATGGGCAAAGCCTCCACGTTATTATTTTCAGCCTGAAGTACTTCAGACTTCAAATCTTCAGTCTGAAGTTGCAGTTAAAGATTTGCCTTTCTGTGTGGGGAATTCTGGGAGTTGAAGTCCACACATCTTAAAGTTGCCAAGGTTGAGAAACACTGGTCTACAGGTAGTCCTCGCTTAATGACCACAATTGGGACTGGAATTTTGGTTGCTAAGTGAAGCAGTCATTAAGTGAATCCGACCCGATTTTATGACCTTTTTTGTGGCGGCTGTTAAGCGAATCACTGTGGCCGTTAAGTGAACCATGTGGTTGTTAAGAGAATCACATGTTTCCCCATTGATTTTGCTTGTCAGAAGCCAGCTGGGAAGGTCAAAAATGGCGATTACGTGACCATGGGATGCTGTAATGGTTATAAATGTGAACTGGTTGCCAAGCGCCCAAATCATGATCACGTGACAGTGTGGATGCTGTGATGGTCGTAAGTGTGAGGACCGGTTGTAAGTGGGTTTTTTCAGCACCGTCGTAAGTCCAAACCGTCACTAAATGAATGGTTGTTAAGCGAGGACTGCCTACACACAGAAACTGCAGGAAAGGCTTAGCAGCCAGTGCAGGCTGAAAGTTATAAACAGAGCTATTAGGTCACATAAGGTATTATTACCATCATCATCATATGGAGTCTGTCCCAGGAGCTGGCTTGGCACACTGTTGGCGGAGATGCCCTGTGGGAGTAAATCACATGGAGTAACTTCACGCTGCTCATCTGGGTGATATCACATGTTTCTACTTTTATACTAACAAGCATGGAAGTTGAGCTCCAAGAAGCCACAGAGTTTCCTTTTCACCAGATGCAAGAAGTTATGCTCTAGGTGGGTGTTTGCCGGGCTTGGAATACCTGAACGGGCTAAAATCAGCGTATTGGAAGGAGGCCAGCTTTGCATTTCGGGGAGAGCTGTAGAACAAGGCAGGTGATTGATGCAAACAGCATTGGAAGAGAGAGGGAAGGAAAAGCGTTAGCAGAGCTGTGGCCAAGGTTATAGAATGAAGCCGGCCCTGCTCAGAGCTGTGATTTGCATTGTAAGTAGGTTTCAGTGGTTGGCTTGAGCAGCATGATTGTTTGGGAAAGATGGGACATATGGCTGGGGAAACATGAACCTGAAGGAAGGCATGCTAAGGCAGGGTCTGTCTAAATCAAGATGCAGGGAACAAAAGGGGGGGGGGTTGCATGCTTTTTGAATTTGGAGGGGGCTTTTAAAACTCCGTGCACATACGTGTGGTCTGCAGACAGTTCCAGTTCCACCTGGGGGTGGAAGATTCTGCAGGCATCCCTAGATTGTTTTGCAGAGATGAATTAGAGGACATTTAACAACCCGTGGGAATTCTAGGACTTTGTATTTCTGGAAGGCGGTGAGCAGTGTTAATGGGTGTGTGTGTGTGTGTGTGCGTGTGTTGATTTTCTGTACTCTTCATCTCCACATCCAAATGGAAGAGGAGCTTGCCAGGTGTTGTAAATCAATGCGTTGTGGATGGCCTTGGACCGCAGGCGACTGTCTGAGGCTCACATCAGTTTAAGGCTCACATTGGGAACTTTAAAGACTTTCCTTGACAAGCTGAACGTAAAAAACAAATAAATTGCTGACTGCTTTACACCAAGGTGCAGGAAGGGACTGTAGTAATTACAGCGCAAATCTTTGAGGTGGTTGTTGGACGGAAACAGTCTCGTTTGTTAGGCCAGATAATCCTTTTGAATGCTTCCTACTGTGTGATAGTTTTATGCCTACCAGTATCTGTAGCAATACGGTAATAAATCTTTCCATCCTGTAGTGAATTGTTGCTTACATTTAGAGCTAACTCATTCACTCTTCCCAGCTCTCCCAGTGTCTTGCTGGATGACTCTTGCCAGCCCCATCTTGAAGAGTAGGATTATTTTCCGGACAATTTGGGTTACCTTTAAGATTGACTACCACCAAGTGTTGTGGATGGAGCATCCCTTGAAGACAGTGGTGCTTATGCACTGGCAGAACTCTTTTCTACATTTCTAATTTGAGGTGATGATTTTGACTCCTTGGCCCTGGTATTCACATCTCTGACATAGCAATCCTTCTCAATGGCTCTATTCGCCTGTCTCATAAGCTATGCCTAACTGAACGTGATTCATTGAGTTATTCATTTGTTTGGAGACATCTTGGCTCTCATTGTGTTACAGGGATAGCTCTGAATGGAGCTGTCCTTCCCCAGAGAGCAGCTCCATGACTTTGGGGGGGGGGGGGGTTCCTGGACCTGCCAATCCTCCTACAGCAGCAGATGGAGGCCGTGGCCTGGAGACCCTTTGACCAGCTTCGGGTACCAGTCAGGACCTTTTATGGATTAAGAAGCTCTAGTGATAGTAACTCCTGCCCACATTGTCACTACCACAATGCAACGTAATTAGGGCTGCCTTTGAAGACCTCGCAGGAGCTGCAACTGGGGTGGAAAATGGCTAGTACATCCCGCTTTTGCAGTGTAACACGAATGCTCTGGTTGTTGCTGTATTTACTTAGTGTTGGTGGTTAACAAAGTCTACATAGCCCTGCACTGGATCATCTGAAGGACTGTTTCCTTCAAAATGATTCTTTTCATCTATCAAGAAGGTGTTCCTTAGGGCACAGCCCCTCGAGATGTGAGGGAGACTTGGACCCAGTCCTTCTCTGAAGTTCTCCACTGGTTTCAAACATCTTGCCCCAAAGATACCTTTGTTGACCTTTTGCAAGGCTGTCAACGCTGCTGCATTTCAATGGGCTTTTGAGGGATTGTGGTGACCTAGGCTGATGCTGCTTTTGTGGTTGAATTGATTTGGTGAATGTAGGTTTTATTGTATGCCATATCTGCCTAGAGTCTTGCAAATTATGGCCAAATTCAGACAAGTGTAATCAATGAAAAAGAAAGACATAGGACAGAAACCCATAGGCTAACCATGTTGGATGAGTTTGTACTTATTGGTGGGGGTGGGGGTGGTGTTATTAGCACTAATGAATGGAGGATAAAATCACCAAGCTTGGAGTATTGTAGGAATGCCATCACTGCATTACAAAGTAGTCAACCACCATTTAACCCAGTCTGTTGGGCAACCCAGATGCTATGATGCATTCCAGACTGGAAGGCTTGTTAAGTCTGTACAGCCAAGCAGAAATTACCGTCTCCTGATTTGAAGGAGATCCAGTGAAATGTATAAAAGAGCCAACCATATAATTAACTAGCTTCAAGCTTGTGTAGTATTTCAGGATTATCCATGGCCAGCTAAATTCAGGGAGAGTTTATCTGAAAGGAAGGGTGGGCTTTACAGTTGAGAAACATTTTCAAGGATAAATTGGAGGTCTTTGCTGAGGGCCCAGTGGCTTAGAAGGTTGTCCCAATCTCCATTTATTACAGGAAAAAAGTACCAAAAATTATTGGGGTGAATGAAGAGTTCAGCCCCAAAGGAGTCAAAGGTCAGGAACTGGGCTATTAAGATTCAGCTGAGAGCCTGATGTAAGTGTCTGCTCACTTTTATACCTTTGGTTCAAGCTGATCAAAAGTTGCCTAGCTAGAAGGATCACTCTGAGGCAAGAATCTATATCTGAATGCCCTGGTGGTTCATTAGGGATTCCCCTTTGCCACAATCCCTCCTGGATTTTCCAACCTTCTGGTTTAGAATCCTGAACCTTCTACGGTTTTCGAGGTTGGGTGGGTGGGCTTAGCTGCTGGGACCCCAGGCAGAGGAGTAGCTGGGTCCAGCTTCTGCAGATTTTGGGGCTCTGCCTCGTCCTTGGATGAGATCGCTTGAGAAGGTGGAGGATGTCATTGGTGATTGATTGATTGATTATGTGCCATCAAGTTGGTGTGGACTCTTAGTGTTCAGTAGATAGATTTTATCTGTGTGGTTTTCTTGGTAAAATACAGGAGTGGTCCAGCCTCTCTCTATTTTGCTGCTGCCCAGTATAGGTGCCTGCTTGCGTTAGCTGAGCAGCTGGGATGACCTTCAGGCCTTGGGTGACCCTGCTGGGAATATTACTCTTGGTTTATGCTCCTGGGGCTTATAATCCAGGTTATAATGTTATAATGCCGGCTGGTGTGTCGCCGCGGGAAAAACTTTGGAAAGCCCTGCTCTATGCTATAGGGTCCACAGAACTCTAAAGTTAATTCAAACTTAAAATTTCAATCTTTTTACAAAAAAGAGTAAAATCTCACAAAAGCATTCAATGTCCCAAGGTGTTTCACAAGATTGGTGACCCCTTTTTATTTTTGCTCTAACACTACCATGCAAAACTGCACAAGGGCAGAGCAGATCTCAAAAGAAATTCCATCTCCCACATTCAGGCACATAATTAAGTGTTCCCATCTTTCTGGAACCTCCTAGAAGAAAAATTCAGCCCACCATGGACCTAACATCATTCCAAGGTATCAGGTACCAATCCTTTATATCCTACTCCCCATTACATCTACAGGTAGTCCTCGCTTAACTACCGCAGTTGGGACCAGAATTCCGGTCACTAAGCGATGCAGTCGTTAAGTGAGGCATCACGTGACCGCACCCAATTTTACGACCATTTTTACCATGGCTGTTAAGTGAATTGTGGTGGTCATTAAGTGAATCAGTGGTTCCCTATTGATTTGGCTTGATAGAAACTGGCTGGGAAGGTCACGAATCGTGATCACATGGCCGCAGGACGCTGCAACTCGTCGTAAATGTGAGCTGGTTGCCAAGCGCCCAAATCGTGATCACATGACTGCAGGGACGGTGTGATGGTCGTAACTTCAAGGACAGGTTGTAAGCAACTGTTTTAGCCCTGTCGTATCTCCGAACCATCGTTAAACGAATGGCCATTAAGTGAGGACTATCCGTAGCCTGTTGAATAAGGCAGCCTCCCTTAGTAGAAGACAAAATCCAAGCCATGGGAAATTCATTCATGCTGTTTTGTTGTGCACAGCCATACCTACGATGATAAAAACTGCTTGAAATACGGGTTACATCTTTCCAACATAAGAGCTTCCTATGCAAGAACTGGGAACTTTGCTTCAGAAGCCCCACTTAGGATCTGTCACATTTACCTCTATTTCTGCAGTATCTGAAATCTAATTCACCCAAATGCTTGCAAAAAGAGTTTTCCTTTGCTTCGTTTTGATTGTAAACGTTTCATTAGGCCTTGTACAACAGACCCAATTTTGTTCTTCCTTGGACCTTTAATAGGAAAGTCGGTCTCTGTTCCTAGTTAACATTCTCTCGGCTCACAGTGCCGCTCAATGCTTAAACAATAAGGATTGATCGGAAGAGAATTAAAACGCTGCTTACCTTTCTCCTGCAGCAGGATCCAGCTAAAATAAAGTGGTCCATCCATCGGCATAAAGCAAGAACTGAAGCTGCCATTTGATTGAGCAATACGAAAACAGTGTTTGAACTCCCCGATTCAGCTCAAGAAAGAGCCCCCAAAATTCGTATTCATCTCCCAGAGAAAAGGTAGTCCAGCTTCCTGTGGAGTTTAGCTCTACTTTGTACTTTCAAATACAGGTAGTCCTCACTAACAGCTGTCCTGTTTAGCAACCGTACGAAGTTACGACGGTGTTGGAAAAGTAACTTTATGACTGGTCCTCATATTTATGACTGTTGCAGCATCCCTGTGGTCATGTGATCGCAATCCGGGTGCTTGGCAACTGGCGGGTGTTCACAACCGTTGCAATGTCCTATGGTCACTTGATCTCCATTTATTTATTTATCTACTTAATTAATTTATTAAATTTATTTATTTATTTATTTATTTATTTATTTATTTATTTATTTATTTATTTTTCCATCCTGCCTTTATTATTATTTTTTTTTGCGGGCTTCACAGCCAGCAGGTGTTCACAACCATTGCAGTGTCCTATGGTCACTTGATCTCCATTTATTTATTAATTTATTTAATTTTCTATCCCGCCTTTATTAGTATTTTTTTTGCGGGCTTCACAGCCAGCTTCCAACAAGCAAAGTCAGTGGAGAAGCTGGCAATAAAATCACAAGTCACGGTCATGTGATGTCTCGCTTAACGACTGCAGTGTTTCACTTAATCGTGGTGGAAGTGAGGTCGTAAGTCCATCTTGGTCATCTGGTGTCTCACTTAATGACCACATCGCTTAACAATGGAGTTGCCGGTTCCAATTGTGGTTGTTAAGCGAGGACTACCTGTCTGGAAATAAAAAGGCTTGGAAGAGTTTACGACCTCTGTCCTTACTGTCTGTGCTTGCATGATGTAGGGTTAATTGAACAGTGCCCAATTTGAGGCCCATTTTTCTGCATTTTCACATTAAGCCAGGCCACAGTGGCTGAGTTTGTATACAGGTCGTCTTCATTTAGTGACCACAATTGGGACTGGCAACTTGGCCATTAAACAAAGTGGTCGCTAAGTGAAACTGTGACAGTGCTTACGATCTGACTTCAGCTTTCCTTTGCTTTCCAGACCTGCGAAGGTTGTAAATGCAAGGATTGGTCGCAAAGTCACTTTTTAATCACCGTTGTAACTGTGAACGGTCGCTAAACGAGGCAGTCGCTAAACAAGGATTACCTGTAGCCTGCAGCCCAGTCCGTTGTGCAAACGCATTGTCTCTGAGTGTGCTTTTACTATTTCTTTATGAGTGACTTGCTTACCTTACCAACAAGAATATCCACGTTCTTGCAAGAAAGATGCACAAAGCCATCAGCGCCGCAAGGACGTTGCAATAAAAACCCTTGGCATTCCAATCAAATCCATACAATCAATTAAAAGCACAGAGAAAGGAGGACATGTGCCCATCAGACTGAAATCTAATTCCTCAACCTTCCCTCCAACCATAACATAAAATGGAAATATATAGGCTTGTGACCAATGACATCCCCCCCCAGCCTTGCTCTGCTGGCTCATCATGGTGTGTGTGTGTGGGGGTATGGAGGGATGAGCAAGGAACTTTTTTTTATCACAGACCTTGTCCTATTTCTCACAGGCATCTTCTTTAATGAAATTGACATTTCCCAGAGCTATGGGTGACCAACAGGTATGGAAGGCCACCTAATAACTCCAGAACTTTCTGTGCCTTTGGCATGTCAGACCAAGAGCTCAAGGCATTTAAATCAACTGAGCTGACTCAGCTTCAGCTCACACTTCTGTTTTCACACGTTAGAACTCCATCCTTGTTTTCTTCTTCTGTTCTTGCTTCCGTGACTCGCACGCCCCCAACCTGGCTTCTCTGCATCCAGGGAAACTGAACAGAACACCTTGCCAATTCCAGATAACCAGACCCCGAATGTCCTCCATTTTGGCATAGCCCCCTCCTCCCCTGAAGTTGCTGTTGACAGAGCGGATCAGAACAAAGTTTCACACCAGAAGCGTGCTGGGAATTAATTTTGGAGAGTTGGGTGTGTGTGTGGGGGGGTACGCCTGCTGCAGCGGCTGGGCCTGTCCTCCTACCATTTAATTTGTATTTTGGAGCATGGGTTGCTTGAATTCAGTGAATAGAATCCTGGACTTGGAGAGGTTCCTTGAGGCTATCAAGTCCAGCCCTTGCAGGAATCCGAATTAAAGCATCCAGGGCAGATGGCTTTTCAGCCTCTGCTTGGACACATCCACCAAGGGGAAGTCTGCTACTTCTCTGAGTACCAATCAAAGAGAATATTTGTAGCTCAGGGTTGAACTGTGGAGTCAATGAAGATGTTGCCTCGCCTGGCAATGAAACGTCTGCAAGAAAACAACAAGGCTCAGAGAGCACCAAGGACTGCACTTCTCTGAGTCACTGAGTAGTTTTCCACTGGCATACTGCTCTGAACTGTTAGGAATTTTTATTTCTAATATTCAGAAACTGCTGTCCTAAAACTTAAATCCATTGTTCCATGTTTGGGATTCTGGAATGATAGAGAACCGATGATGGTCTTCTGGCTGAGATATTTGAAGGGTGTTTTCATATCCCTCTTAGTTTTGACTTTTTATAGCAAAGCATGCCCCTTTTAGTCTGTCTTTAATGTCTCTTTCTTAAAGCAGTGTTTCTCAACCTCAGCAGCTTTAAGATGGGTGTGCTCCGACTCCCAAAATTCCCTTTAAGATGGCAGGACATCAACTCCCAGAATTCCCCAGCCAGCATGCTTTAAGATGGGTGGACTTGGCTGGGGAATTCTGGGAGTTGAAGTCCACCCATCTTAAAGTTGACAAGGTTGAAAAACACTTTCTTATAGTATAGTGTCTGGAAATGGGTGCTTTATTTGAGGTATGCTGAAAAGAACAACAACAACAACCCTTCCTATGTTTTTGGAGACTGTGTTAACTGTTGATGCAGCTAAAATGGAATCTGCCTTTTTTGCAGCCACAACACGCTGCTGGCTCATACTCAGGTATTCCAGATGACCACCTTCCAAACAAACATTACATCTGAAACTTGGCAACTCCATTTCCCTACGGAAGTGTGTGTGTGTGTGTGTGTGTCCATCCACTGTTGAGAAAGAAAGGAACAACATGTATGGGTAGAACTGGATCCTTTGATCAGGTCTAAGCGAAGGAGTAGGTCCTTTGAAGACATCTCCAACAATTACTTTGAAGTTCCATTGGGGTGGCTGAATGCTTAAGCTCGTTTTAGCTCATAAGTCACAGAGCAAAGATTCCATCCGCTGTTCTTTTAGCAACAGGGAAAATGTAGATGGAATGGAACTTTGCTGACACTACTGATGATTGCATTTAACAAAATGCTGTGTCTGGCTGTTTCTGTTCCTTCTTCCTTCAGCTCACCCTTTTATTATGTTTGCCTGCCTTGAAACAGGACCTGTAATCTTTGATCAATTGGATTTGTAAAGGTTTTTCCCCTCCCTTCCCCATGTACCCTACTTCTGCTGAAATGCACATTTGTAGCTTTCTGTAGTATTTCCCAAAGATTAACCCTCCATCTGCTTGCCAAGTCGGGGAGGGAGGTGGGTTGGAAGTCAAAGTCCTGAGCAAGAAGTTTTGAACAGGGGAGATGCCAGAAAATGGCTCCTCTGGTTGGCTGCCTGTCAAAATCACTGCCCTCTTTTCTTTTTTAACAGCCTCGCTAAAACTAAAAAAAACCTTCTGTCTTGGTTAATGGGCTGAGCTATGTATCTTCAGTATTTGCCAAGGCTTTTGTACCTTTTAAAAAACGGCGATATAGAAATGTCTGCAAGCGGGAGCTTCTTTTGTTCTTACTGCATTGCAGCTGGCAAATCTGCAATTAGTAAACAGTTCTTTCTTTGCACTGTTTCACATTTCAAAATATTTGCTACCTCCACGTGCACTCTTAGCCTCCTAATGCTGTTGGGAGCTTTGGGGGTTGAGAGACAATTTTCCCCTTTTTTTTCAAAATATGCATCCGGACAGAAACCCAGTGTGAGTGAGGCGTGTATGAAACCAAACCACAAAACCAAGCAAAACTTCTTATATTTCCCCATCCTTGAACCAGTAGATTTGTTGTCAAAAATCTGTTACTGGGATATGTCCCAATAAACATTGAGAGAGAAAGGGGGGCTGGGAAATTATTTTAGTTGACAGCAATGGACAGTTGCATCCAAGAAGTGTGAAGAACTGTTGGGTGGAGATAGAGGGCTCTGTAGGAAATGGTCAAAAATGTCAAGATGGTGGTTGTGTTGTTGCGATTGAAGCTCTGTTTTTTTTATGTGCATCGCACACCGCAGCAACAACAGCAACACTTGGTAAATATGAAGAACTTTGGAGACCTTCTGATAGGAATTTGGGGCCTGACCTATATGAGCAGCTTTGGGCCTGAATCATATATGAGTCACGTATGTGAGATGGGTGGCCATATAAATCGAATAAATAAATAATAGAACTGTTAAATTCAGTGTCCAAATGCGCCACCTTTGGAAAAGCAAGATTTCTTGCCCAAGCAAGGCCAATTTTTCATTGATCTGGTAGCAGCTAAATTAACTTGTAAATTGATTTTAAAAAAGATAGAGTAACTTCTCCTAACCTGGAAGTTTTCCAATCTGTTAGACTGCAGCTCTCACTGGGGAAGGTAGAAGTTATAGTTCCATATATTGCTTTTGGACAATACACTCCACAATACCTATTTAGGTTTGGCTGAAAAATTAATTGGAAGAAGTCTTTGCTGTCCACAGTCTGGCATATTTGTATCCACCTCTATCTCTGCTTTGTATCTCTCGTCTCCTGGTGGGCCTCATCATTTAAATCGGGGGTAAAAAGTAAAGGTACCCTGGAGTGAAGTCCAGCTCCTGTGGGCTTCATGGACACATCCATCTGGTTCTCTTGGCTTGCCTACAGCTTGCCCTTGACTTCTTCCTGGATGTTTTCCTCATTTCCCAGTTTTCCTACAACTATCCTTATACCCCTGAGATTTCCAGAGAGTTCCCTTCCAATTCCTAACCAGGCCCCATCCTGCTTAGCTTCCAAGATTGGCCAAGGATACCTGCAGTATCCTTGGACACTTGGGAGGTTAAGAGCAAATTCCAGATGCAAGATGCCTCTTTGCCAAGTTACTTGGTCTCAAGGATGCTTATTTTTGTTTGTTTTCTTGACAGGTGGGCAAATTTCCAAGCAAGGCACTACCATGTTGATTTATGTGTTAGGTTTATATCCCACCTTTCTTTCAGATGCTTAAGGAGGCTTATAGGCACTTCCTTCTCTAATACCCCCAAGAATCCTGTGACATAGGTCAGTCCAAGAGAGAGCAGTTGGTCCAAAGTCACCTAATGAGCTTCCATGCTGAGGGTGGACTTGGACTTATTACACCCCAGTCAGCACTTTCACCACTAACGTTGCTAGAAATCTTAGTTATATGTTTGCTTATGTACTGCCACACTCTGTATGGACTTATGGCAGTGTACTCCAAAAATACGGAACTAATCATCCTTAAAAGTAAAGGTAAAGGTTCCCCCCGCACATTTGTGCAGTCGTGTCCGACTCTAGGGGCCGGTGCTCATCTCCGTTTGTTAGCCGAAGAGCCAGCGTTGTCTGAAGACACTTCCACGGTCATGTGGCCGCATGACATGCGCGGAATGCTGTTACCTTCCCATCGAAGTGGTACCTATTCATTTACTTGCAATTCGAATTACGAATTGCTAGGTTGGCAAGAGCTGGGGTTAGTGCGGGAGCTCATTTTGTCATGCGGCGCTCGGGTCTTGAACCGCCGAACTTGCGATCTTCTGGTCGACAAGCCTGGCGTCTTAGCCGGTGAGCCACCATGCCCCTATCATCCTTAAAACTATCCAAACTGAAATGCATGCAAGAATAGGTGCACTGATGCCAGATAGACTTTTCTGATTAAATCAGGTTTTGAGGCTCTTCTGAAGATCAGGAGTGATGGTTCTCTGGTTCCACAGGGTAGGTACCACTGATGAGAAAGAAGATGATTTTGTTGTCTCTGATCTCATATGGAAGAGGAAACTTCAGCATCCTTGAGATGTTGAAGTAGATGGTCCTGCAGCTACTGGGCCCCAAGCCTTTTTGGGCCTGTCAGTAGCCCATGATGGTCCCAAAGCACCGGAACTACGTGGAAGTCTCTTTCCTTCCAAGAAGTTCAAAAACAGTCTCATGTGGGATGCATCACAGTCTTTATTTATTTCACATTGTTTCCATCATTCCTGATAGGGCAGGATACATCAAAACTGTGGTGGGATAGAAGGAGTGGAGATTTCCATCTGAATACACAATGGATCACAAAGCACCAGTGAAACAGGGAGGTCCTTGACCCTATGTAGCAAAATTGACCCAGTCTCCATTGTTTAGAGGTACTTTAGAGGAAGCTTAGGAAAAAAATAGAAAAAAGAAAGATATAAAAAGGTAAAAGAAAAAGTGAAAAACAGACAAGGAAAAAGAAAAAGATATCTAAAGAAGCGACTTCCAATCTTCTTTGCAGCAGTTGTTGTTTATTTGTTCAGTCGCTTCAGACTCTTCGTGAATTCATGGACCAGCCCACACCAGAGCTTCCTGTCGGCCGTCGTCACCCCCAGCACCCTCACGGTCGAGTCCGTCACCTCCAGAATATCATCCATCCATCTTGCCCTTGGTCTTCCTTTGGCCTTCTTTTTTTTCTTCTTTTGCAGCAGTTACTAGCATGATTATTACCATTTCCACCCTCCCAAATTGCATGTCTTGGTTCCCTTATTCCCATAAACAACCCCTTTTAATCAGTAAATCAGTTTATGTACCTTTAAATGCAGGGATGGGTAGCCTGTGCTTCAGTTTGGCTTCATCTTCCAAAGCGTTTTTGGATTAATAACAAGAATAGCCCAGAGGTGCTTTGGGGTTCAGTTATGTGAAAAGGCAATAAAAAATTCACTGCAGTGAAAGAGTTCCTATGTGTGAATCACTCTTTAAATACATCTTTATTATGAAAAAAGCAGCAAATCTGTTTGCCTTGTGCCATTACAAAAAAGGCTCTCCTGAATGAAATAGGCCTGTGGGCCATACCTTCCAGAAACGCAGACATTTAGAAATATCCCAACCCAATTTATAAAGATCTTTGTGATTATGTAGTGGATGGTGGCTATGTTTTAAACATGAGGACTCCTGTCCATTAAAATCAGGTTATGCAAAGTGCTGCTTTTATTTCTGCAGTGCTGCAGAGGATACGGAGAATGGCTAACCATCCTTTCTACCCACCTCAACAAAAAGAAGAGCAAATAGCAAGAAGCTGAGAAGGCCTCAGAAAAACCTGTTAGGTTGCTGCATCTAGGTGACCTCACCTGGCTGCAGAGAATTCTGGGACTGTAGGTTGGACTGAGTATACCTTGTGGTCGTACATCTGGAGGGCATCAGGTTGAAGAAGCCTGTTGAAAATGTTGGTACAGTCCATTCAAATTAAGGAAAGTGGGTGGAAAGGCTCACGCTGGCTTCAAACTTTGCTTTACTCTCTCCGTTAATTCAGTATTAGCAAGAACAAAGGGTTTAATAGTCATGCTGTTGATATTTTTCCCCATCTCTGAGTAGAAATCAACAACATGCCGCTTATATTCTGGTGAATTTCTCAGCAGTTGCCTTCTCTCTTCCTGCTCAGCTCTGAGATGCTGTAACGCTGTAATACAGGTAGTTCTCGACTTACAATCATTCATTTAATGGTGGTCCGAAGTTACAGCGGCCTTGGAATAGGTGCTTTATGACCTGTAAAGCACTTCCGAGTGTTGCAAAACGTCGCACCCCCCTGCGGTCACATGATCGCATTTTGGGTGCTTGGTAACTGGTTTTCATTTCCAACTGGTTGCGGTGTCCTGCAATCACGTGATTGTGTTTTCTGATGTTTTTTGCCATTTAAAACACACATTGGGGAAGCTAGATTCGCTTAATGACCACAGTGATTCGCTTAACGACCACCGTAAAAATGGTCATGAAATCAGGTCCAGTCACATGGTGACTCAACTTACGACCACAACGACTTACGATGGAAATTCCGGTCCCAATTGTGGTCATAAATCGAGGACTTCCTGTACATGTGTTGCAGGTATTATAGAAAGACATTTCACTTCTTCATCATGTATCTCCGTGACCTTGTTCCCTGATGTAATGCCATGGGTGTTTGTGTTTGGGTGTATGTGTGTGTGAGGGGGTGTGCATTTTGGGCTTCATATCTACAACAATAATCCTGGACATGTGTAGATAATCAACCTTAGTTCTCACAGGATCTCTCTCTCTCTCAAGCTCAAAAGCTTTTAGCCACACTTCTGTTTATTTCTTACTTGCCAATGTATGCAGAACGAATAACCCCAGATTGCTACTTTGACTAGCATGGTCTTCCTGGAAGGAGGTCATGAAGTCCACCTGGGTCATCTCAGCAAATCCCTGGGGCATGTCATCAACAAAGAAACATTGCAGCTCCTTGTGTGAGGACCGAAGGGAGGGTGTTGATGCTATCTGATACTTGGTTCTCTGGCTTACATATTTGGACTAATTAAATCTGTAGATAATGTTGCGTTGAAAGCTTGTTGACTTTCAACAGACTTCTGACAGCCCATTTTTGGTTTTTAGTTGTCAATCAAAAATACCCCTGAGTACGCCTACTTCTCTATTTCTTCCCAGCCAGTGTGCTCAAGGTGTTTAATGAAGTCTGTTGTTGACAACCATGGCAACAAGCTCTGTTGTTTCCTCATGATCCAGTCATGTAACAGTCTGACATTGTTTTATTTTAAAAAAAATATAATTTTATTAAGGATTTATATTACAATAGTAAAAACGAATACAAGCTAAATTTAGAGACAGAGAAAAAAAAGGAAAGAAAGAATAAAAAGTGCAGGAAAAAAGAAAAAGAAAAGAGAGAATATAATAAAGAAAAAGAAAAGAAATATATAAAGAAGTGACTTCTAACCTTCATCACAAGTATAAACAACTTTAATAACTCTTCACCCCCTATAAAGTTAAACAGATACAGTAGCTCTTCATCCCATATCCCATCTCTTATCTATAAGCAAAGCCATAAATCATTAACTTTTCAATCCTGGTGTCAGCAAAAAGTCCATGAAGGGTTTGCCAGAACATTGCAAAACAAAACAAAAAAAGTCTTATTTTAATCTCAATCAAATAAACCAACTCTATATTCATTCCTTTTACTTCTAACAGTCTTAATCTTTAATTCAATCAAATATTGTCGTAGGATTTGATTTCTCTTCATTTCTTCTTTATCCCATCACAAGGATTTCTTCAAAGCTTTAACAAGCCTCTTTTGTAGATCCAATAAGAAAACATTTTCCAGGTCATTCTCTTGGTTTATCATTTGCATTTCCCTTTTAATTTTTAAAACTTCAGCCAGTTTCTTTTGTATATCCAGTAAAGCGCCCTTTTCCAAATCATTCCCTTGGCCTGTCATTTGTGGTTCCACATTCTGTACTTTATCTTGTCAGATAAAATTTGTCCAACGTCTGTCGTTCATTCATTAACATCTTTTAGACATAGTCCTACCATAGAAGCAGACTGAAATAGAATGTGAGAATGACCTTGGAAGTTGGGGGGAAGAGATGCTGCCTAGGGAACGATCAGATAAAAGGAGGAGGAGCCTGCAACTGAGTGACAGGAAGAGAAAGAAACTTAGAAAGGTTCCGCCCTAACCGATCAGACGGTAAAAAGGGATGGTGGGAGATTTGTACTCTCAGACTTGCAAGACATCTGTTAATGTAGCCTAACAATAAAGTAGAGGTAGCTCATCTAGTCATGTTTCCTGTGAGGTCTACTTGGGCGGCTGACAAAGACATCATTCCTGAGAGTGTTGATATTGTAGTTACTAACTTCTGGCTTCATTCTTCAAAGATCTCCTTTAATATTTCCAATGTGATAATGTTTTGGATCATTCTTTAAGTCCCAGTATTAACTATCATCAGGCGTATATATTTTTTTTCTTTCTGCTGAAAATCTTTAGTCCCCTCTGGTGTCCAGGTTCTAAACCCATCACTTATCTTTTGTTATGACTTGCAATTGCCAGGATAACTACAATAAGTCTGTTTCCCACAAGAAGTTGTTTATTTTTTATAGTTAATTCCCAAATGCTATCGTCAAAGTCAATATTCCAATTTGATCTGGACCCTTAATCCGTTTATAACTTTCGAAGCTCAAAACCTTATTTAGCTTTTTGCTGTTTATTTCAAATTCTTTAAGTTCTTAAGCTTGTCATGAATTTTTCTTTTGTTCAGAGTTGAAGATAAAACTTACCCAATGAAGACTTTTCAAACCTGTCATTCCGAAGGTCTCTAATAGCTTTAGAATAGTTAATAGGCAATTTCCATAAGTGATTAGAAAGTGAGGTTAGCAAACTTAGTGTCCTTTAAAAGGCTCTGCCGTGGCTGTGAGCTTGATCACTGATCCCTTCGTGTCCCGGTGCTCAAACCTGGGGGAGACCACTGTCCTGCAGTCTCCACACGAGGAGCAGCCCTCTGGAGCAAACGTGGGCAATCTCCTGTCCTCTCTTTATCCCAAAGGGTTCCAAAGAACCAGTATACTCACCGGTTCCTTGGTCTTTGCCATGGTCATCGGTTCCACTTTCCCAGAGCCATCTTCAGTTCGCCATGCCTCCCCCAGAAGCCTTCGTCTGACATTGTTCTAGATCAGGGCTTTCCAAAGTGCCGCCGCTGGCGACACACCAGTGGCGGCGGCGGCAGTGCGGCGGCAGCACGCGCGCGCACGGTGCCGCCGTGGGGGGGCGTGCGGCGGCGTGCGCGTGCACAGCGGTGTCGCAGGGGGCGTGCGGTGGCACGCGCGTGCACGGCGGCAGCCTCCGCTAAAACGCGGAAGCACTGATCCCGCGCCGCTGCTGCTGCCGCCGTGCACGCGCGCGCTGCCGCTTCCGGGTGGTGTGGCGACACACCACGCTGTGTGTGGCGACACACTTTTGTGTCGCCACACACAGTTTGGAAAGCTCTGTTCTAGATACCAATCGAGGATCGTTCTAGATGCTGAATAACTTAATTTCATGGAGGCTCAAAGTCTTCTCCAATATTCTCCAAGTTGAGGCAGAGATTTTGCTGCAAACTGACTATGGAAACTGACCTATGTCCTGGTATAATGCTTGAATGAAGTTCTCAAAGTTATGGCTGTTAAGGAGACTTCATCCTAAAACTGGAGTTCTTGAGCAAAAGGAGAAGAAAGCTGACCAGCTGTGGTGAACTATAAGCCATCTAGATGATAACAACTCAAAAACTGTGGATTGGGTTCCAAATTCTGACCAGCTACATAGTCCATAGCAATCTCTGAACTGCCCAATTGAGTGTTGACACACGCTTGTAAAATGCTTAGAAAACTATTAAGGTGGACGGAGGTGTGAAGCAGGGTTTTATGGAAATCCAGGTATGACTTAGGTCTTCTTACAATGTCCTTCAGTGCCTTGAAATTGGCACAAGTACAAACTTTTGAATCTCAAATTGAATTTAGCTGTTGTGCAAAATTCTTTCCATGTCAAATAGGAAAATAGATCAGTCCTCCATAACTGTTGAAAGTCTGAATAAATGTTGCACATCCGTGTTATGCTTCTGTTCAACCACATGCATTGAAACTTCTAAAGAGAGCTCCTGATTTATAGGCATCTAACTGAAGTTGGGTTTCTTTTTCCTCTTTTGTTTTTAATCTTCTGTTGAACAAAACTACATTGGAATTAATCATGACTGTGAACATTAGCATAAATGAAACATCTAATTGATCAAATGGAGATTGATAACTGCAGTTGTCAGGAGCAATCTCCATGATTCATTTCTCTTGCACACACACCATAAACCCAATTGTGCAAATGATCAAAGGTTTGGAAACAGAAGCTTGCAGCAAATTATGCTTTAAGATCAGACTTGACTGCATTTTCCAATAGACCAAAATGCCAGGTCTCAAAGAAGGTTGGGGCATCTACAATATTATGAAGAACGTTTAGATATGAGAGCAAAAGAGCACCTCACCACAATGATCCCTGTTGAGATGTGGTCCACGCTTAACCCCATTCACATATTCTTTGAGGTGATGGGCAGGCTGGCCCACTCAGAAGGTCCAAAAGCATGGTCAGGAGGCCAGAGCCATCTCATCCAGCCGTCCCTGGCTGCTCAGTTTTAAGGATGCTGTCTGTGATTCAGGAGATAGAAAGCAACCATCAAATCTAGAGGCCATTGATAGTTCAATCCTACATGAATCTGTCCAGTCCTCTTTTGTAACCTTCTCAGTCGGGGGTCCTCACCACATTTGGTAGCAGCAGCCTTCAAACTTATAATTCAGATGTTATGTTTATTTATGTTCATTTATTATTAAAGAAATTTATATGGCTGCCCAACTCACGGTGACTTGGGGCAGCTTACAGAAATAAAACCCCAAATACAAAGCCCGCTACACCCCCATCCCCCTGGCGACAATACATTCAAACAAACCACTTCATGGGTTCCTTATCAATCTGTGATCCCCAGGCCCACTGACTAACCCATGTCTTCAGAGCCTTTCAGAAGTGTGTTAAGGTGGGGGGCAATCTTATCTCCTTGGGGATGATGTTCTACAGGGAGGAAGCCACCACAGAGAAGGCCCTTCTCGGTCCCACTAGATGGACCTCCTTAATGGGGGGGGGGGACCCATAACATACCCTGCCTCCCTGCTCTGATGGGTTGGGTAGATGTGACTGGGAAAAGGCTGTCCTTCAAATCACCTGGCCCCAAGCCACGTAGGGCTTTAAAGGCGATAACCAGCACCTTGAATTGGACCCGGAAGCAAATCGGCAACCAATGCAGCTCCCGCAAGAGAGGTGACACATGTGCAAATCTAGACTTGTACAAAACCATGCAGGCCACCACATTTTGAGCCAACTGAAGCTTGCGGATACTTTTCAAGGGCAGCCCCACGTAGAGCACGTTACAGTAGTCAAGACAGGAGGTGACTAGGGCGTGGGTGACTCTTAAGAAGTCTGTCCTTTTATTGGCTTGTCATCTACCTTTAGTGGAAGGGATGACCCCGAGCTCTGATGTGGTAAGAAAGGAAGATCAACCTTGCTTGGTTGGCCGGTTCCATACCCTGGATAATTTTATGTGGCACTCTTTCATCTTGTGTGTCCTGGTTCCGAGTTAGAGTTCCAGCTGCTCCCCGCTCTTCTCCTAGGAGAGCTGTTTTAGCCCCTGATGATTTGCTCACCCTTGTTACTGTACTCTGTTGGAAAGGTATTATGTCGAGCTCAGGACCCCGTCTGTCTGTTAGTAGGAGAACAAGACCCAATTTGGGCTGGAGGGTAAAACTGGCAAAAGACGATGGAAGTTTGAATGGCCTGAAAAATTCCTCCAATCCGTTTCTGGGGGTGGGGCCCCTTGTGCAATGGCCCAGAATGTTGGCAGCTGCTCCATTCTATCCCCCTCCCTTCTTTCTGATCATGTGACCCCCAAGCAGAGCATATGAATCCCACCCCTGTTCATCCATGCAGACATACACACAAACATAGAGATGTGACACGAGAGGAAAGCTGGAACGCACACAAGGCAACACAGGTATACCCATGCTGATCTGATGTGTGCAAATACAAATGTGTGCAAATATGGGACCTGTGTGTATGCACACACCTGGATAGTCCCCAAGGAGAACGTGCACACTCACATAACCCATCATGTGTCGCTTCAACAAACAAGCAAAAGCCAGAGGCCTCCTTTGGCCACGGCGGATGGAGGATTTGGAAAGAGTCTTAGAAGCCATTTCCTGGCCTTGTTCCTTCCTCCCCAGATCCATCCTACTGTCCTGTTTGGAAAGCACCCACCTTCCCAGTTGGCTTTTGGATGGGGGCATTTGGGGACTGACCAAGCTCACGGTGGGAGCCATTGTCCGTGTCAGGTTCACACAAGTCTAAAAGTGCTCAGAGCCACAAAGGATCTGCCTCTTCCACAAGCCATAGTTTCCAAGCCTCCATCTCTGGGTTGGCAAAGTAGACTAAGCTGAACTCAACCAACCGCATTATAACATCATAAGATCTGTGAACCCAACCACAGACTCCTGATTCAACGATGCCCCATTCTCAAGGTTGCGTTACTGTTTCACATCTTAGGACGCCTGCAAATAGGACTTTGTACCTCCAACCCTGCGAGGTAGGCTACTAGGCACCTTGTATGATGTATTTCTGAGACAGATTATTTCTTTCTTAATTTCTTTCTTTCTTTCTTTCTTTCTTTCTTTCTTTCTTTCTTTCTTTCTTTCTTTCATTCATTCATTCATTCATTCATTCATTCATTCATTCATTCATTCATTCATTCCTATCACTGCCCCATCTCCCCCGAAGGGGACTCTGGGCGGTTTACAAAGAGACAATAATTAAAATAGATAAAAAGTAATACAGTACACAAGCATCATATAAATATAAATAAATTAAATATAAAATCCAGGAGGCGATAAGATCATGCTGACAGGAGTCCTGTAGTTTCCACCAGTTTCTAAACCTCAGCTTGATGACCCAAGAATCCAGGAATGATGGTTGTGCTTCTGGAGAAGGACAGATCCCTGTTCCAGAGACCTCTTGTCTTTGCTAAGATCCCCGTAAACAAGTACATGATTAAACGTACAGGGAATTTTGGTGGGACTTTTCCACCTGCGCTAGTGCTTACTCACTACTAGCCTTCTAAAAAGGAGTGGGTTCCCTCAACTTCTAGGGAATGGGAGTAGCTTTAAAGGAAAATAATACACACGAATGCACCAGGTCCTTGCATGATCTGTTCAAATGTCTTCCAGGTGATTCCTACAGTATCTGTTGGAAAATCATAAGCAAATCAGCCTGGGACGTGCGTTCAAGCAATATTTGGCGTAAATTGTTCACCTAGGAGGTGCAGTTAGACGCACAAACATCTGCAGGGAAAGCATGTGACAGATGTGCATTGTGAGTTCAGTACAAACTCTGTCCCTTCCAAATTTGTGTGTGAGGCTATGACGCAAGTTCGAATGAACAGAACTCACATGGGGATCTCCAGGTATACCTTTTGCGATTTTGGCAGCATTGTCGTGGTTAAGAACAGATGCCTCTTCCTGGATAGATAGACCCTTCGTTTAGAAAACACCACCAGAACAGCCTTTTTGCCCCCGTTTGTAAAAGTTGGACCTTGACTCTGTGGCTTGGCTGTATTTTTTAAAGAAAATTATTTAATTGAATATAATATATTGGATAAAGTATTCATTATATATTTTATATATTACATTTTATATATTATATATTGTATTTGTATTATGTTTTTGTTTTAATAGTTCATCTTGTTGTAAACCGTCCAGAGTCCCTCCTGACGAGGGAGATGGGCCGTGATAGAAATTTAATGAATGAATGAATGAATGAATGAATGAATGAATAAATAAATAAATAATTGGTCATCTTACCACAATCCTTCATTTTTTCTTCTAGACTCAATTCTATCATCTGTTGTTGTAAGGACAGAAATGAGGGCAGTACAGGTAGTCCTCACTTAACAACCATTCATTTAGTGATGGTTCTGACTTACGACCATGCTGAAAATCCTACTTATGATCGGTCCTCACACTTACGACCTTTGCAGTGTCCCTGTGGTCACGTGATCATAATTTGGGCACTTGGCAACCGGTTCACATTTATGATTGTTGAAGCATCCCGTGGTCACGCGATCGCCATTTTCGACCTTCCTGGCCGGCTTCTGGCAAGCAAAATCAATGGGGGACTGCGTGATTCGCTTAACAACTGCCACACCAAAGGTGGTAAAATCGGGTCAGATTCTCTTAGTGACTGCTTCGCTTAGCAACCAAAATTCTGGTCCCAATTGTGGTCGTTAAGTGTGGACTACCTGTAAACGTTTTGCTAACAATGTTTCTGAGGATCTTGTGGATAATTCATCTGCATTGGGGGCCTCATTCTCAGAACTGACGGATGCTTTGATACGGTGGCTTTCTGAGGTCAAAAATGTTATCCAGGGCTTGTGCGTCTGGTAGGCTGTCTGGGGGATGCACAAGTTAATGGCTGTTGCCCAGTGCTCACTTTTTCATTTGCAAATCCCACACTGTCTTAAAGCTGCCCACACAGATGCCCCCTCCTTGCTAAATCTCTGGCATCTTTCTACCCCAGGCAAGCAGGTTCCTGGCCTTGGAGAAAATACAGTCTAACAGCTAGCTTTGCTTGACGCTAAACTCGTTATCCGGGGAGATATTTGCTGAACTGGCATCCTATCTATCTATCTATCTATCTATCTATCTATCTATCTATCTATCTATCTATCTTCTCTCTCTCTCTCTCTCTCTCTCTCTCTCTCTCTCTCTTTCTTTCTTTCTTTCTTTCTTTCTTTCTTTCTTTCTTTCTTATTTATTTATTTTTCACTTCCAGTTCTGGATGTTATACCAGAAGTCAATGAAATCAGATTAGCCCATTTGTCTCTCCCCTCCATTATACTTGCAGGCAGGAAGCCATGTTGTACTCTGGGTTTCAAGTTTTGTTCTTCTACTCCCCTCCACCTGTCCTTTTTTCTTTCTTAATCGAGCAAACTTGCAAAACAATTTCATATACCGTTTATTGTCCCAAAGTGATAGGCACTGATGCCTCCTGCTGGGCCTGTACAAAATTACAGCTGCTTCTTTTTTTAAAAAAAAATGGGGGGGGGACACACAATGATTTGTAATTGCATTAACTTTTTTTTTTTTAATGGCATTTGAACTCAATGCAATGCTTAGAGCGCTCATGGTTAATTCAGCTCTGCAGCCTGCCCCAATTTGGGTTAAAGTGAGTAAAATGAACCCATAAAACATTATGCCATCGGCTGCTCCCACTTTTAGCAGGCTTAATTAGAACCAAAGAAAGAAAATTGCAATTAACAAAGAAGTTTCTAGCCAGAGCCTTCCAAACATTTGACAAAGTCTTAACTTCTGTTCCTTGTGGCGTCTGATGCTCTTGCTTGGAATGACTTTTTAAAAGTTTTCATATTCCATCTTTTTCATCTCACTCTCTTTATTTCTTTATGAAAAGGTATAGTGAAAGCCCACAGTCTTTGGACTGTTAGAGTAGGAACATTTTCTTTGCAAGAGAAAGCTAATAACTTTTAGTCTAGTCTAGTCTAGTCTAGTCTAGTCTAGTCTAGTCTAGTCTAGTCTAGTCTAGTCTAGTCTAGTCTAGTCTCTGTCTGTCTGTCTATCTATCTATCTATCTATCTATCTATCTATCTATCTATCTATCTATCATATTTATATCCCGCCCATCTCCCTCACAAGGAGGGACCCTGGGCGGTTCAGAATAAAACAGTTTAAAATCAATAAAAACCATAAATAACTATTAATCTATGGGTGAAATGAGGTAGTGGGTGAATCTAATTGAAGTTTTTTTTTTAAAGGATGCATATTGAGAAAGTGAACAGAGAATCCGATCTATAATTCAAAGCCATGCCCTGTAACCAGTTACTGTAGTACACACTTTCTATAACATGCTGCTTGAGGGCTGGAGCCCCCCATGAGCTCCCTGAAACAGTAAAGCCAAAAATTTGGCCCCTTTTGCTGCACTATGAGTAGTTGCAAGGGATTTTAAGAGGTAGAAGGCATGGGTAAGGCCTCGTGTATGCTTAAGATACAACTTCTGAGTCTGTCTGTTCCTCCCCCTCCCTCTCCCTCTCCGATTCCATCTCCGTGAGCTGATGAACAGCACACATTCCCAGCCAGCAGGAGAATAAGAGTAGGAGAGCAAAAGAATTCCTTCTGAGCAAATATTAGTAGGCTATGGCTACTATAACAAGGGATGGCCAACACTCATAGGGTTTTGGAGGTAGTTAAATGCATTGAAGGAGGAGGAGAGAGGTGCTTTGAGTAACTAGTTGTGGTTTCTGCAATTTTAAGGTACCCATGCACTATGCCTCCGGACAGCAATGGTTCAATGGATGGGGAGCCCCTAACTGACCTTGAAAAAGGTAAGCAGGACCAGCCCTGGTTGTGTCAGCCTTCCCAGGTAGACCAGACAGGAAACACAACTAGATGAACTAAGTCTACTTTATTGTTAGGCTACATTAACAGAATCTTGCAAGTCTGAAAGTACACATCTCCCGCCCTCCCTATTTATCGCTTGAGTGGTTAGGGCGGGTCTTTCCTAAGTTTCTTCTTTAGACCGTTACCCTTGTGGGTCCTTTTATCTGATCGTTCCCTAGGCAGCAGCATCTCCCTCTGTTCTCCAAGGTTGCCCTCACATTCCATCATAGGTTGGTACCTGGATGGGGGACTGCTTGGGAATTTCAGAGCTGGAGGCTAGGCTTGGAATTTGAAAAAGAAAACGTCTCAGAAGAAGGCAATGGGAAACCACTTTTATGACATTACCAAGAAACTTAATGGACTTATCTTTGTCCAGGTTACCAGGAGTCAGGGTTTGTTTCCATTCTCTTCCCATTGCCTGGGAAAGGTCAAGCAGTTGAAGACCACTGTTGTCACCATGCTTTGTTGGCTTCCAAGATACTTTGATTTACTGTAGGAGACTGAATGCTGGACAAGATGAGTCCTTGGTGTGGTCCAGCAAGGTACAACATCTCCTTCATCATGATCACCACCATCATGATCACTATGTCCATGATCACCATCACAACTATGATTATTTCTTGAATAGTTCAGTTTTTTATCCTCTATCTCTATCCAGGAAAGACAACTAATAATGAAAAATAAAATACAAGCAATTCAATATCCAGTAAGAACGCTAAACCGAGTATTAATCTGATGAAAAGGCCAGACTTAAATGAAAGGTCTTGTACTCTTTCTTGAAAGGGAAAGAAGGAGCTGTCAAGGGAGAACAATTAGTAACTTAGGAGCAGTGTAGGAGAAAAATCCTTATTTTTTACTACCAAGTTTCCTGGACTCTGGCTAAAATCTTCTTGTTGAGAAGTAGTGGCGGGGTCTCGGAAGTGGGTCTTCTCTGCAGCAGCTCCCGCCCTCTGGAACATTCTTCCCCTGGAGGTGAGACAGGCCCCCTTGCTCCTGGACTTTCGAAAAAAAATGAAAACCCGGTTCTGCCATCATGCCTGGAACAGGAGGGGGCATAGTCATTCCTGGGGATGGCTAGCGCCCTAGAATGGACTGAGAGTGGCCCTCACGCTCGAGGACTGACAGAGAACTCTACCCATCTAGATTTTAATTCCTTGTACATTTGTTATTTGTATTTCTATTTTATATTTATTGTAATTGTGGTTTATTCAGTATTTTAATTGTGGTTTTATTGTAAACCGCCCAGAGTTCCCCCTTTGGGGGAAGATGGGTGGTGATAGAAATTTAATAAATAAGTAAATAAATAAATAAAATTTACAACATCTTGGGGATATCAATATGGAAGCGAGAATTTTGAACCCCGGTTTTTCTCTAGCAAAATCTTCCTCCCCTTGCTTCAGTTCTCTCATTCCATAGCAATATTTGTTCTTTTTGTGAACTGCTTGGGTCTGTAGCCCACATTGGAAACATCCTTGGAAATTTCCTACGACTTCACCCAATGCAGCCTTGGATGGGTTTTGGCAGGAATTTGGCCTCACGTTCCGGCAACTGGAAAACTGCTTTTCTCTTGGTGAGTTTTCAGTTTGAAGCTTTTTACAGATCTTCCAATAGCAAGTTCAACCCAGCGATAGTGTGTGCTCTTTCGTGTGTGAGGTTGTGCACATGCACAGCACCTCCGGTTCTCAAAATATACCTACTGATTCCAATGCTGTTGGGCTTTTTTCCCCCTGTGGAACATTAAAACAACATTTATGTAAGTGTTGTTGTTGTTGTTGTTGTTCAGTCGTTTAGTCGTGTCCGACTCTTCGTGACCTCATGGACCATAGCACGCCAGGCCTTCCTGTCCTCCACTGTCTCCCGGAGTTTGCTCAAATTCATGTTCATTACATCGGTGATGCTATCTAACCATCTCATCCTCTGCCGTCCCCTTCTCCTTTTGCCTTCAGTCTTTCCCAGCATCAGGGTCTTTTCCAGGGAGTCCTCTCTTTGCATTAGGTGGCCAAAGTATTTGAGCTTCAGCTTCAGTATCTGTCCTTCCAATGAGCAGTCAGGGTTGATTTCCTTTAGGATTGACTGATTTGACCTCCTTGCAGTCCAAGGGACTCTCAAAAGTTGTCTCCAGCACCACAGTTCGAAAGCATCAATTCTTCGGCGCTCAGCTTTCCTTATGGTCCAACTCTCACAGCCATACATTACCAGTGGATATGTAAGTGTGCTCAGTTGTTATTTTTGGCTGGATTTTCAGCCCTCGAGATACCCTTTTTCCCCCTTCTCTAAAGAGACCCTTTTGGTGGTTAGTTCTTCTTGCTGGACATTTCCCCCCTTTTTCTTTCTTTCCTGTTGAAGTATTTGCTTATCTTAGCCTGCTGGGTGCAAAATCCACTTTAATTGATCTTTGCAGACTGTCTGCTACAAGGGAGGAAAAAATGTTTAATGCAATATTTAATCCCTCTTGAATTTTACCCATTTTTTAAATAAAAAAACCTGCTTTACTGTTGTGGAACTGAGAGACCCCCCCTCCTCCCCAACCATTTCCACTGCTGAACATTGTGGTTAAAAGTTCAAAAAGCCAGATGGCTGGGTATATCCTATAATGAAGAAGGACATAGACAAGCAGAGAAGAACACGGCTTCTCCTCTGTTATCTGCGATATGTATAATATTCTAGTTTCCTATAGTAAAGGCACTTGGAGGGTACAATATAGTACTGGGGTTCATTAGAGAAGGTGGGGTAAGTATAAGGGCAACCACCCCATGGGGACAGGGGGTTCTTGTAGGAGAGGTATACTTAAAATGGGACTTAACTGAATGGGTCATCTTGATTTAGATGATTTTCATTTCTACCCAATTGACTCAGAACAGTTGATACTAAACAGTTAAACATTGGAAGAAAACAACAGATTAAAGTCAACATAAAACATTCTGAGAGGAAAACCCCCCCACAATCGTTTAAGCTAATATTATTAAAAGCCAGGGATGAAGCTTAATGGGCTTCTTCAGGTAGACATGTTCCACTATCTAAAGATGGCAAGTGAGAAGGTCCAGTTCCAAGCTGCCATTGGATGAGCTGGTGGCATTCAAAGATTAGCCTTTCTGGACAATTTTAATGTAGGTGGGGATCATCCAGAGAAAGGCATGAGCCTTATTTAGAGTGTCAATAGCTGCATGGTGTAGGAAATTCCTTCCCCCTTCCAGTCTTTTGTTCCAACATTGATTCACAACATGTACTCAATGTCCCATCTAGAAGGAGACATTCAGGAGTGAATTTTAGTTGGTATTTATTAAAATCAGCCCCTTCAAAAGATATTGCGTTGAGGAAAACCCATCCTTGATAGGTTTGGACTGCCTTGCTTCTACCTGGACATCGTCATGTCATGTCATGTCATGTTGGACATCCTTGCTCCAACCTGTTATGTGGACTTCAGTTTCCAGTATTCCCAGCATGTTGGCTGAGAATGCTGGAGATGCATCTCCCTCCCTCCCTCCCTCCCTTTGAACAGTTTCACTTTGGCAAAAGCTGTGATAATTGGTTTCCATCACCAGCAGACCACTTTGCAATTCAGTATTTCCTTCCTTCTGTTCTGCTTCTTGAGTATCTGATGCATTTCCTAGCTGTAAGTACACAGGAAGTGGCCTTGAACCAGGTCAAGGTAGTGCCTGTCTAGTTTCCTGTTGCTTATTCTACTTCATTGTTCCTTGAAAAAATTCAGGCAGAGATGTAATCAATCATCAGCTGCTTGGCCCTTTTAAAAACCAATTCTGGGAATTGAATCACAGTGTCTCCTTCATTTTTCTTTACATATTTGGTAGCCATTTAATTATCAAAAGTTGTGCCAGGCAGAGTAGTTCTCATGTGCTTTTTTAACCAGTCATTCAGTAAAGGAAATCAACCCTGACTGCTCATTGGAAGGACAGATGCTGAAGCTGAAGCTCAAATACTTTGGCCACCTAATGCGAAGAGAGGACTCCCTGGAAAAGACCCTGATGCTGGGAAAGACTGAAGGCAAAAGGAGAAGGGGACAGCAGAGGATGAGATGGTTAGATAGCATCACCGATGTAATGAACATGAATTTGAGTAAACTCCGAGAGACAGTGGAGGACAGGAAGGCCTGGCGTGCTATGGTCCATGAGGTCACGAAGAGTCGGACACGACTAAACGACTGAACAACAACAACAAAATTTGCTTTTATATTTTTTCCCAAAGGAGAAGAGAATCTCAGAGTAATTCTTGTGGGAGTAGAATGCTGTTCTTTCACTTAGAATGTGTTCAAAGGTTTTGTGTAAAGGTCCTCTCTATCATCTCCGCAGTGGTATGCAGCCTCCCTCTTTCCCAATATTTCTATTAAATCCCAAGGAAAGACATGAGAAGGGAAGTTCTCCCATGAGGCTGTGCTACTACAGTACATCTAGTAAAGGAGAGTCTTGCCTTTGAGAACTTGTGGGAGGTTTACTCATCCCAGACAATCTTACACTTCTTCTTTGTCCATAAATTTGGAGCAGAATCTTGGAACGCTGTTTGCATCCAGCTCTAATCAGAGATCACCCATTCATATCCAGAAGCTAGAGTGATTAACTTGATTGTGTCTGATGTAGCTTCAGTCCTCTCTAGACTTAATCTGCACACTCAGAAAATGTAAGTAGGAGATACAGCTGTTAGCATTAGAGCTTTTTGGAATTTGGAAAGTAAATCTGCTGCAATTTCCTGATGGGCATTCCTAGAGTGGCATTTTGCAGAGTTTGAGAGTTGGATACAGCAGTGTGCAAGGAAACCCAATGACTCTGCCCAAAAGTGGGCAAAGGGTGTGATTTGTTACATTAACTCTTCTGGACTGTCTGTGGTTTGAATGGATGCCTGCTGCAAGATTTTATTCACACACCACACTAAGCCATGAAGTGACCTTTTTGGTTTG